>VZRR01006575.1:302564-410903 GCA_013398015.1 Oreocharis arfaki | reverse complement strand
AAGCTGCCGGCTGTGATCAGCATTGCTCCAGGAGGGAAAGCTGCCGGCTGTGATCAGCGCTGCTCCAGGAGGGGAAAGCTGCCGGCTGTGACCAGCGCTGCTCCAGGAGGAGAAGCTGCTGGCTGTGACCAGCGCTGCTCCGAGAGGAGAAGCTGCCTGGCAGCCGAGAAGGCTGCACTGGGTGACTGTGCTGTTTTGTAATAACTGCCATAGTCATTGCTGTTTATTGTTTTGTTTTGTTTTGTTTTATATATATATAAATTAGTAAAGAACTGTTATTCTTATTTCTCATATCCTTGCCTGAAAGCCCCTTAATTTCAAAGTTATAATAATCCGGAGGGAAGGGGGTTGCATTTCCCATTTCAAAGGGGGTTTCTGCCTCACTTAAACAGACGCCTGTCTTTCAAACCAAGACAATGGTATCATATTTAATTTTCACATACGATCCTTAAATATTTTATCCAGACCTAGTAATGCAACAGGTTCCTTTGCAAGCATAAATTTAAGCTGTAGTGCCTGTTTTAGAATTAGTCTACTTTTTGTCTCTTTAATAATAAAGGGAAAATGAGCACAACTTTTGTGCCTGTATGAGGTGGTACCTAAACGTTAGCAGGAAAACTTAATGCTCTGGATCTGACAGTCTGAGAGAGTGAGGCTACAGCAGCTTCATGCCCCAGGTTCAACCAGCAGTGAAGCTGATGACGCAGTCCCAATTAGCACACAGCACATATCTACATCATGGGATACATGATATACATGTTGGCCTCACAAATCACAGACAGGCACACAGAACACTCTCATGAGAACAGAAAGTTTTTCCTTGGTATAGCAGCAAGAGTGTTGCAGACAGAAAATATAACAAGTTTTGAATGTAAACTATTATTTAGAAATTACAGCAGACTCCAAGGACAAGCAATTCAAAAACTGTGAAAGCATCCTTACAATGAAATCTAAAAAATAACAGTTTATTTCAGCTGGACATAAAGAATGCTGAGGAACAAAAAATGTAGTTGTTTTCATAAATTATAGAACACCTAATCCTAAACCCAAATTCTCTCACCCTTCCACTTTGGTATTCTGCAGTTATGGTCCTCAGTGGAGCTATATAATCAGTATTTATGCTTAACATACAGAAATAGCATTTCAAGGTAGAACACAGAATCGTAAAAAGAGAGCATTTTCAAAGCTCAGTAAATACTAAACAACTCTACACTCAAGCTATTGTTCATGTTTCACAAACACTTGAGGACACTTTTATTTTTTTCTAGTGGCAAGTGGTGCTTAATGGTGATGACTTGCAGGCATAGAATGTAGATGTTGTTTTCTAGTATCTTTTTTTTTTTAGTAAATCTGTGTTTCATAGCAAATAATTGTGACAAATGCTGTCTCTTTGTTCAATTTGGAAAAGGAATAACATACTAAAAATAAAATTTAAAACCATATGGATCTGTAAGAAACGCACCAGGAAAATCTATCCATCCAGTAAGCTCCCTGTGTTCTAAAACTTTTGTCCGCAACCTGGAAATGCGGAAGTGCTTGTTGGTGTCCTACACTTCAAGTGTGTTATATGTCTACAAGTAATAGCTATATACACAGCAATTTTTATCAATATAGATATATAGATAGCAATAGATATAGATAGCAATTTTTACAAGCCAAAACCTCAAGGGGTAAGAAACCACATACCTTTTTTTCCTTATTTTCTTTCTAGATGTATATTTTATCTCTTTCCTCAATGATCTTGGAAGATTAGGTGCATGAAGCTATCAAAATACATTTGCTAGATGTAAGAAATCAAGCATTTAACAATTAGGATATCTCCTGAAATGCCAATATAGCAAAAGAGATGATATTTTCTATCTCAATTTGTCATTTGAAAGGTGGCTGTTTTTGTGGTGTTTCTGATTATAATGTACCAACAAAAGGAAGTAGAAACTGACAATTTTGTCACATATCTAGCAAGAGAAGCAGTATGTCTTTTAACTTTTCTGCTGTGGTAAAACTTGATATCAGATTCACTCTTTCCAGGTCTTCATAAGGATTTCCATATGGATTTCCTTATGCACTGTGTGTAAAATTACAAGTCTAGTTTCTACATTGGACCTCTGAAAAGTGGTGATGCTCTTACTACTTAGAGTATGGTTTTCTTCCATTGCTGTTTTTCTTTAGGCACAGTATGAGAAGTTCAAAAGGTTTCTAGATGCGTTTTTTGGTGTTGTGGATCTGAGGAAAAAACCAAGCTTTTTGGTGGTATTGTGTCTATATTCCTTCAGTTCTCAGGAAATTATATTACCTTGAAAACAGCAAAGTCTTAAATTTTTGATATAACATTAATTATATGTTGAAGAAAAAGCAATGAATCAATATCTAGCCTAATTTCTTAAAACTCTGAAAATAAAAGAATGTGTATGTAATTCTGTAAATTCCCCCAGATTGTTGCCAGGAAAAGAAAATGTGCAGAGAAGGTGATCTCATTTGGAAGTAGCATCGCAGAGATCAGAGGCACCGAATGGCTTTCATCTCTGCCTACAATTCACTCACTTTGAGAAACCACATATGTTCGAATAAAAACATAGGCCAAACTAGGCTTGTGACAGCCGTTCTCCTGCAAATGTACATCATCTTCAGATATGCATTGGAGAAGAGAGTTTAAATTTGTCTTTGAATCCTAATCCTCTCAGGATAACATCAGAATTATCCAAACACTGTCACAGCCTCTAGGTTAAGTAACAGCATCCAAACCTGAGTACATCTGTCAGTGGCAGATTGCAGCTAACACCATGCAATAGGCACCATGCAGCCAGAGACTGATTAGAGAGAGCCAAGTGATTTTGCTGCTTAGTCTTTTCCTTTTGTTTGCTAATTGATTAATGTACACATTAAATTGAAAAAAAAAAAGCATAGAAATTTCCTGGTTTGCATTGAAATAACCTTTAATTGGGATTCATAACTGCAGATTTTCGTGTAGGTGTCTGCCATAATTTCCCAGACGAGGAGCTAAATGTGATTATACATAACTTATTTCAGTTCTGCAATAGCTCCCTGCAAGATCCTTCTTTAGTTTATAGATGAAATTTATTACTGGACACATTTTTCAACCTACTGAATTCCCCTTGACAGTTAAAAATATTGGATGTTTGCTATTTCAGAAGCCTTCTATTTAGCTAAAGCATTTGGAAGTTATCTGCTGTCCTCCTACTTTGAGGTTTCCCTATGTCTAAACAAAGATTTCTCCTACACTTAAATCTGCCCATCAACAATCAGTTGCTATTTGGCAGGCAATTAACTTCAGGAGAAAAAAAAAAAAGCATAGTAGATGGGTAAGTCTCTTCCTTCAGATAAAAAGAGCCTTTTTAAATAGATGCGATAAAGACACCTGACTTTCTCCATTACCACTAATGATGAAGGTGTTTCTTCAAAGCAAATATGTACTCTACAAGAAATTAAATATATGATTTTCCTTATCTGAGAAGCTTCTGGCATCATTCCTTCTCATGGAATGAGGAAAACCAGAAAAGTAATTCAATTCTGCCACATGTTAGTGCTCTCCTGCTTCCTTCCTTTGCCCTAAAAAGAAGACAACAAATAGCGGAAGTGTTTCAAAGAGTTTGTCTCCTCCTTCAGCATTGAAACCCACGTAGGAGACTGCATGTAGAACAGATTTCTTTTAGAAAACTAGTTTTACTTTTACTGCCATGTACATGTATGTCTCCAAAAGCCAAAATTGAATCCAGTGTCAGCTGGATGCACCTGTACCTGAGTACCCTCTGAGCTGCACCCTGCAGAAGTAACAGCACCGTGATTGGCAGCATTGATGGAAGGGATGGAGCAGGATGGATGGAGGTGCTCTTAATGGACGGTGTGGCTGGCAGTCCAGCCATACTCTCTGTCGTATGTTTTTGTACGACAAAGGAAGCAAACCCAATCTTTCAATCTAGGTCCAAATTAAGGAATTTGCAGTTATTTAGAAAGTAGAAGCGTAGAAGATGACAGATGGGGCTTGTAAGAGCAGGAAGGTGTTTGGATTGCCATCGGTGATGGCCAAGGTGAAAACCTGAGAGAGAAAATGGTATTCTGCAAAGCAGAAATGTGGTTTGAAAGAGAAGTGTTCGAAACTTGCCCCAAAATACGATAACTGCACCTCCCATGCTGTTTGTAAGCCTTAGTCCTGAGCTGCAGACTTTATGAGTACTGCTACATTTGGCACGGTGGTGAAGGGCTGGGTGAGGGCTCAGAAGAGCCAGTCAGTGCTTACTGACAGGCACAGGGCTGCCACTGAGCTGCTTGGCTGGGTAGCCTGGAGGACAGTGGTAAAGCTGTGAAGGAGACACATGCCATCCAGGCAGAACATCAGTAGGGCTCTTGCAAGCCATCCAGGTGTGTTTTCCAGAGGCCTCAGGGATGTCACTGCTCTGAGGGACCTTTGCAGAGCCTTTGACCAAGCACTGCAACCATTCACCCCATCCACCCTCAATCCATGCAACCTCTCAGGGCATGTCTAGTGTACGACTCTTGCAGAGCTGTCACAGGGGGCTGCATCCTGACCCAGACCCCACGTCTAGCAATGTGTCCTACTGCTCTCAAAACCATCTGTGTCCCTCCCAGCGAGGCAGGCAGTGCCTTCTTGCTCTCTTGGGTTTCCTTGAGTCCTGAGAGGAGCAAACAGCTTCTGACCTAGCTATGTCTGGAGGTCTCTCGAATGAACAGTGAAATTTGGCAGGTAAGGAAGAACCCATCCTGTGTGCAATTGGTTCCACCCTTCCTCCTAGGGGCATTGGGGAGTTTTCACCTCTTCCCACACTGTGACACCAAGAGTCCTTTGCTCAAGCATGCCCTGTCCTCAATACTGTCTGCTCCCTCCAGAGTAAGAGTGTGCTGATTCACAGGTAAGATGCTAAGGCTACATTTACTCTGTACAAACAATTAAATAGCACAGCACGTCTGCAGATCAAAGCAGATGTTTGTGAAGACCTGAGAGATGCCTTTTGGGGGAGTTTATTTTGGACTGGTTCTCACTTTCTTGGAGAACTACATGCTGTTTAGGAGTTGGAGAGCTTTATGAGTGTTCCTGGCACACTTCTTCTAGTTTACTTCAATCCATGAGTAATGTAGTTCATGCACTTCGGTGACACTTCATCAGTGTGAACCAAAGCACAACAGGGAAATCTGTTTCAAAAGTGTGCTTCTGGTGAAACACTGAGATAGGGTCACTCAGAGAAACCTGGAAGACCTTAGACTGGAAAGCTGATTTGTGTGATTTGCATGTTACGTGTGTTCCACAAGCCCTTAAACATCCTTTCTCTAGATACCCCAGGCCTTCTCTTTAGTTTTTTGAAAGATGAATGCAGACTATGATAAACCCATTGAATATAGTAAGGTATTTCCTCAGGGTGACGTCTTCCACTGGCAGTGGGTAGTAAGACCAACCATGAAAAGAATTGAGATCAGCCAGGAAATGACAGAAAAAGGAACAGAAGGGTTTGTTGAATTCTCTTTTGCAATAGAATACTGGAAAACCAAATAAGTATTTAGATACAGAAAATTGTTTTCCTTCCTAATGCACACCTCATAATTTTATGCAGCACTGAATGCATTTCCTTACAGAAGAGTTTCACGCTGAATCTTTTGCATATAAAATGTCCTAAGCTTTTCCAGAATCAGCCTGTCTTTTCCTGCTACTGTCTTTTCCTTATCAGATGACAATGAAGCTGAGAGAACAATAACATCTGAGCTGTACTAATGTTTGAATTTCTGCTTTGGTCACTAAAATGAAACATTTACAAAAATTTACAAACTCTTTCAGATTAAGGCTCTTCCCTTACAGCTGTTACAGGTCACATTGCTAAATATTCTTTAGTCTCAGAAGAGAAAGAAAATCTCTGAGGTAATTTAATTAAGGTCCCTGCTGCAAAATGTCAGTTTGAATTTCTGCTTGTATGAATATTCATTTTACATGAAGTATAACAAGATCTACTCTGCACTTACCTGATAGATTAGGAGTCTTTGCGGAGGGTGCAATCATTGCTCTGAATCAGGCAGAATGTAGGTTTGAATCTGGATCTCTCATGTGTTTGACCAGTGCTTTGACTCACTGAGCTGGATTTGGGGGCTGTCAGGGAGGGAAGAGAGACAACAACACCTCATTTGCCTTATTTTTGTGGATGGCATCACAGTCCTGGGCCTTAAAAGCAAAACACCAAGAATGAGATGCAGATGTTTATTATTATTTGGCCAAAGCCAAATATTTATCAAACAAAACACATTCTCTAATCTCCTGGTTTCAACTGGTAATTACTTATGTGAAAATGCCAAACAAATTTCCAAGATCGGTTCTACACCACAGCTGTAAAAAGCAAAAGACGTATTTCCGTCCACTATCTCACTCACAGATACAACTTTAGGAAATAATTGATGAGGAGAAAGTCTTCAAATGTCACAGACGTGCTGACCTTATGAAGCTCTGTGTCTAAAGAAAGTGAGGTGGTAACACAGAGCAGTGAGTTTCTCACATAAATTGAAAAAAACCAGGTCTGTGACGACCAGAGTGATTCAGCAGCAGCAAAGCACTTGCAGCGTGTGCTGAACTGGGCTTTCCCAAACAGGCACTTAATATTAGTGCAAAACCATATCTGGGGAGGTTGCTGGATTTTGCCTGTCAGCACAGATCATGAGTATATGGGTTTCATATAACAATTCCTCACCTTTTTTTTAGGTTCAGCCATACTGTACAAAAAAACTCTTCTCTCTTCTGCTGTCATGCATACAGCACCTCAAATATATTGCCACAGCCCCCCTGAAAATATTGGTTGAGATACTCTCAGCTTTAGCTGAAACTACGTTGTATTTCAACTGCTCAGAACTGTATTTACATGAGAAAACGGGGGACGGGCTGTAGTTTAAATCCTTAAAAATTCACTTAATGAACAAAGTTACCCTTACAATAGGGAGCATTCTTTTTTCCATACAACAGGCAGGTTGTTTACAGGTTTGGTTTTTTTTTGAAGGCTCTACTTTAAACTCACCTAGGGTGTCTGGTCAGATGTTACTGCTGTTACTTGAATGTCACTAAATGAAAACAAAACGTCCTTGTGTTCAGGCAGCTCACAGTTAGGATGCTCTATGTTTCAGAAAAGGGAAGGACACATGATCTCAGGATACGGGAAACAAAGCATTAGTCTTTATGTGTCACAGATGAAAGAACTGGCAAGCAGACTGACTGGGTGACCTGCTGGGGCTCACATAGGATCAGCAGGGAGAGCTGAACTCTTCCAACAATATTTTGGTTATCTATCCACAAGTTCAGCCATTTCCAAAGAGAAAATTCAGAGGAACCTGCAACTCAGGAATCCAATTTCCAGCTCTGCCTCACTTACTTCTCTGCTAATGATCCTCTGCTCTCCATGTGCCCAGCATCATCATGCATAGTAAAGGAGCTAAAGGTAGGAGTGACTTCTAATCCTCCTGCTACTAAAGTCTTCTAGCAGCTCAGGGGTAACACCTCTCTTGCATTTCAAGAAGAGAGAGGGCTGTTTTCCAGGGGCTTCTGTGGTAAGCCCAGCCCAGCGCTGCTGACAGGGAGCAGCGGCTGAGGCAGGGCCAAACCAGACTGGACTGTCCTATCTTTCCTTCCAAGCTTGGCTGTCTCCTGACTGGGTATGCAAACACTACCTTGGCTTTTGGGTATTATCTTATTACCCTTTCTTTTGCTCCTTAATTCAATATATTGTACCTAATAATTTTTGGCTGACATTTCTTTGGTCTCTCTTACAATGACCTGAACAAGTGTTGTCAAAATCTTTTGGAGTCTGTTCAGTAAACACAGATCTCTACTTATTTTATCTCTGAGTATCCCATGACACATACTGCTTATAGTTTACAAATACTGAAACACATTCAGAGCATCTGGAATCTAAATTCCTTCCTGCGCAGCGTAAACTTTGCCATGCTGTTACTTTGCAGACTGGCACTGGGTACTCAGGCAAGATGAAGAATCAGTCAAACATGAAAGCCCCAGACAATGAAACTAATTAGGCAACTGATTAGGCTTACACTACGTGGCTCAATACTCTCCACCTCCTTGCACACATGTGGCTACATCTGGGGGAAGTCCTTCTGTCAATCCTATCACACAGAGGCTGAAAGTCATCATAAGACTTTATTCAGTATGACGTGGTAAGGGACTAATTAATTTTTCTTGTCATTAAGCAGGAACCCCATGCCTTGCTATACCTAATGGCAAAGGAAGAAGTCCCAGGAGAACAGACTTGGTCTCTGTTCAAAAGGATTACTTTAGCAATGGGATAATCTTCACCATGTCAGCTTGAACAAGGCTTTAGGTCTGGATTATGTTTGCAATGCAATGCAATGCAAAGTGATGATACCAGATCAGGAAATCTGGCCTATTTTGTGTGGTGAATGACAATTCTGCATGTTGCCAGAGGGCATCTATCATTTGATATATGTATACATGCAAAGGAAAGGTTTTTTTTTGTTTTGTTCTTGCTCATTATGTAGAATTGCACAAAAAGCTTGGCTGTGGTACAGTAGCTCTCTTGATCCAGGGATGGCAGTAAGAAAAATAAGTCTTCAATTAATGAAAAAAATTCAGGTAAGCAAACAAGATTCCAGGTAAAAATGCTGTTCATCGTAGACACAATTTTAGAGGAAGATTTGACCACTCTATGCTAGATTTCTTCTCCTAGAATATAAATCTTTCATTAAGAAACTTAACTGGACAAATCATAACATTTCATTCTGGTGACTGAGAAACGATTTAAGATATGTCCAAGACTCAAAAAAGATAGAAATTTATTTATTTATTTATTGTTTTAAATTATGTTTAGACAAGTTTCCCCCTCCTCTGTTTTAAATTATGCTTTCCCTCTCCCATCAAGTTATGTAAGTTATTGCAAGCCAGTTAGAACCTTTTACTTCATTGTGAATCAAAGTGGTGGGTTTGGTATTTTTTGTTACTTGTTATTAATTGCAGGGGAAAATTATTTACTGCCTTTATATTTAGATTTAAATATTTATTTTTTTTAATACCTTCTCCTGTCTGCCATCAGGTCATGGCTTGAGGTCATCGAAAATGCTGCCAGCTAAATATTTTCAACCCATCTATGAGATCTCAGTTTTCAAAAGCAAACATAAATAATCTACAGATACTCAGATTTTCCTTTTTATACTGTTCTGTTGGATCTGCTGTGGTTGAATAAAGCAATTCCTTTCTGAGTGATGAAAAAAATTCAGAAAGTACTAGTGTATCAAAGCTCGATGCATGATGTTAGACACATATTTGTCAAGAATGACATTATCCCAGCCGATCTGACCTACAGAAAGGCTTAGGCAGGCTTCCTGATCTCCCTTCTATGGAGATCATTTCTATTTGTGCCCCGCTGTTCTCTGCACCTTTATGTTCTGCAGGACACAGCCTTCCTGCAAATGCTTTTGGCTCAAGCCCCAGTATCCCAGAGGCAGGGTGATGTACGCTGTGGGGCTGTGCTCGTCACAGACATTGTTCATGTCAATACCTGGCCTGGAGCATTTTTAAGGACCGTAAGTAACCAGGTTCGGCGTCTCATTTAACCTGTTTGTGATTTATTTGCTGTCACAAAATGTGCTCAGCAGGATTCACAAAGTTTATAGCAGGAGTAAGCACCCCACGTGACTGACTGAGTATGGCTGTGCTGGGAGGGCTGGGGCTTGCCTGCGCAGTGTTTTCTCACAGCACAGACAGCTGCAATATCTCAGCTGCCTGAGTCCTCACAGCCAAGAGTAAGGTGCTATTTATATTGAAAATGATGTCTGCAAGAAAGGTTTTCAGATTTAAAATGCTCCATTTTTTTCCAGCTTCTGTAAATCCAAGCACCTTATTTACTTTTTTATTTTATAAAAGTAAAATAATACTTTTAACTGAAGGTGAATAGATTAATAGAGTGGTGGCAGTTAGAAAATTATGGTAACTTTCTTTGTCCCCAACATTTAGTGTTCAACTAGCTCATGGGAAAACACCCTTCCTGTCTCAAGTGCTTTACAGTATCCTGTAGCTTCCTTGAAAATTAAAACTGCCAAATAAATTTAAAGCAGGCTTTTATGTAGTAGCCTGCAAAGTGAACATTGACTTCACACTCGTTTCTGGGACATCTTCAGAGAAGGGAAAGTCATTGTCCATGTAAAATAATGAATAATACATATCTGATATACAGCTAAACTAAAATTCAAACAACATGATACAGGGAAAAACAGGAAAAAAGAGCAATTGTCTTACCAGAGAAATCACCTGCTCTGAGAAATCTGATATCTGAGTTTAGAGGTGCAAGGGCTTGAGAATAACAGCAGGAGGACAACGAGGAAAAAATATCGCCACATCAGTTTTGGGGAACAATTGCAGAATAAAAGCTACAGAATTGCAAATCTGAGATCTTTAGCATTACAAAGGTTGAGGCACAGTGCGACACGGGGGAACTTGAGGCATTTGATGAGACAGTCATTATTCCTCAAAGACAGAAAGGCAAGATCAATAGGAAAATAAATAGACCACTCTTCGGCTTGACAGGATTTTACAAGGTTCTCTAATTGCTTAGTTTCCTCCCTTTGTATCTTTCCGAGAAATAAGGACAGCTGGCTCTGCAAGTTACTGCTAAGAAGCCAGCTTGACAGCTTCAACTGAGGAGTTTAGATTTCAGCCCAGAGCCCCTCCACGGCCAAGATACTACTGCAGAAAAGGTGGGAACTGTTAGGTGTATGGCAAACATGCCAACAGCTATGGTTGATGGTTATGGAAGCGGAGCCTCTTTGAGGAGATTTGGAACCTGAATAATTCTGTGCTTTTTAGGGCTTGCTGACCTGGTGATGCTTTCATGGCTAACATCTGCTGACATGCAAAGATGTCTCCTACTGAGTGAGGGTCTCAGCTGTTTTGTCAGCCAAAGCTTTACCTGTAAATAACCTCAGGCCAGCTCCTGCAAAGCCTCCATCCTCTCGACCTCTGAGGACACACCAAAGAAGGGCACTATTGATTATTTCTGAAGTCAGAGCATCCTTGCCTAACCTGTTCAAGTTTTGCAAAAAATATCTCTGAAGAGAAATCCGTGTCTGGTTGCTTAACATCATCAGGTCTAATGGGTATGGAAGCCAAAAATCAGGAAAGTTAAATAAGATAGAGAAAAAGAGCTAACAGCCAGGACTGCATTTGTGATGCTGTTTCTCGACAAAGAACGAGCACCTGGCAAAGATTTCTAATCTGAGGAATTTGGTAGAAGACAGAGAGAGTGGTTTCTCTGGAGGATGGTGTGATGCCCTTGGCACAGACTGTAGTGGTCCCTGACGGTGTGCAGTAGATACTGGTGGGTTTTTTGGTATCTGGTAACTGAAACAACATTGCTGTTACTTCTCTCTTCTTTTGAATTCTAGGAGTTCCCCTACTATGAACTGAAGGCAGGCAGTTTTACTTAAGAGTAATAATTTTAAAACTGTAATCAACTATGCATAAATTGCCTAAACCCATGCTGATAGTCTTGGTTTCATGGCTCATTGCTCGAAGTTTGTAAAAAGAAGAGTGACACTGCATTGAAAACCCTTGAGAAATGCTGGTCCTGAATCGCCTGTTTGGGAATGACATTAATTACAAAATAGCCAGGCAGAGAAACCACATAGAAACCTGTCACCGACAATGGCATGAATGTTCCTGAGGGCTTTGTTACACAACCTGCATGTTTTTACATCTAATCAAGCTGATTAATAAAATGACAGATTAATAAGTTCTTTCTTCTGCCCCAAAACGCAATCCAAACATTGCTGCACAGCTCAGAATGGCACTCCTGTGACAGTGTCTCTTTGGGACACTTGTTCATCTTGCGTGTTCAGCCCTTCAATGAGACCCTGCAATCAAGGCATATACACTTTTAAGGGATAAAACAATTATGTCTTAGCGAACACACAAAAGTTAGCTGTGTTTATGAAGTCACATGGTTTATTATGTTGTCCCCTGTGGATGTCGAAAAGCTGCTGGCAGCGAAAAATCCAGCATTTTGCAAGTATTCTGTGAGAAAGCTGTTGGTTCTCAATCAAACAAGCAAGACGGTTTTCTAAACATCTTGTACCCGTTGGTTGCATGCAAGGTTGTTATGAATTTAAGTAGAAATATTTGAAAATAGGTTTCATGAGATCCAACCAATCACTTGGAGAGGTGGTTGGACCACAGACCAATGATCTTTTGCCATATACCGATGTGAAGATTATATAAATCTCGCCTGTAATTAAATAAATAATTCACTTTTTCTTAATCCTTCCTTTGGCTTGGACTTTGTTTTTTTCTCGCCATCCGTGTTGCCACAGCGACAGTCTCCCCCGCCAGAGGACACTGAAAGAATGATTGAAGACCAGGTAGACCTTAGTCAGGGAGAGGGTTTAACAGCTTTGCTGCGTGGCATGGATGCTGCTCCTGAGCTGCTACCCTTCAGCATTGCATTTGGGTTTTCGGTGGGGTTTTTCTTTTGTGCCTATTTTTTTTTGTTTTTTGTTGGGTTTTTTGTTGTTGTTTGGGTGGTTTTTTTTGTTTTGGGGTTTTTTTTAGTTTTATTTTGGGGGTTTTTTGTTTGTTTTTGGTTTTTTGTTTTTATTTATAGTTTCTGGGTGATTTTGTTTTTGTTTTGTTTTTGTTTTGTTTTGTTTTTGGTTTGTTTTTGGTTTGTTTTTGGTTTGTTTTTGGTTTGTTTTTGGTTTGTTTTTGTTTTGTTTTTTGGGGGGGTTTGTTTGTTTGTTTGTTTGTTTAATAACCTTCCATGACAGTGCTTTCCTTCTTGAACCCTAGAGCTACTAATGATCCTGTTTCAGCATTCTTACCTGTCTGCAACTTTATCTTCCTTGTCTTTGCTCTACAGAATTTTTCACAGCTCTTTCTCAAACCGAGTAATTAGAAGTCTGAGCCGAGGATGTGCAACTCAGCCACATCAATATGGGGCTTCACATCCCTGGCATGCCTGGGACAAGTTACAGAGGGGTGTAGCGAGGGAGAACTACACCACATGGCCTTTCATATTCTCCACCAGGAAAAGGACAGTGAAGCAAGGAACAGAAACTACAGCAAAGACTTTCCTGTATGGAAAAATTTCACTTTAACACCTCTTCTAATGATATTTAAAAGAGCTTCTGAAGTAAATCCTGACCACTTTCAGAATAGAATGGTGTTACAAATATTACTTTGCCCTAGAAATGTGATCCTGAAGTAGAGGTGCAGAGTGATTAAAAAGATAAGGAACGATCCCCATATGTGAGTTTGAGACTCGCAGGCCTCTTGTGCCTTCCTGGCTCAGGCTAGACCTGTATAAAGATTATCATATGAAAAGGGGAGATTTATTTGCCCCTTAGTGTTACATTTGTCTGTTAGTGCCCCAGGAAAGCCGAGACCCTCGCGCTCAGCCAGTCTGTCAGTGTCCCATTAGGAGCACTCTTCACTGAGCAGTCCTGCTGAATCAGAGGGTGGTTCAACTCACTTGCTCAGGAACACACCAACAGCACAAGGGGCAGCCCTCGGAGGCCCCCTACATGATTTGAGTATGTTACGTGCTACTGGTGACAGTCAGTGCCTGTGGAGGACTCACACTAGCAGTTTATGGAATAACTCTCTTTAATTTTAAACATTTTAAATTTAATTTGGGTAGAAAATTGTGACAGGTTAAGATTCAAGGATTGCCAATGATTGTATCTGACTTCAAAAGTGTATTCAAAGCAATGCAGAGACAAGCTCTAATCCCCAATTCAGTGTGAATAGAGTATGGGTCTTACCCACCAGGCATCCCTATGGGGAGGAAGACAGGTTCAGTCTATCAACTGATATCAGAATTTATCATGGAGTTTTCCCTGGCTTCTCCCCATTCCCTACTTTTATACTATTTCTTTATGTTTAGAGCTTGAGTGGCTTTAGTCAAACATACCTTTGTTACTGATTGGTGTAAAATTTTCTCACTTCACTCTGAAAGATACGGTCAAAAATACAAGCACATGCACATGTACCTTCGAGGCAGGAAACTTTGGGTTGGAGGTGTGAGTTAATATTATTATGAGATTATAATCTCATAAACCAAGTCCATCTGAGGAGGGCATTTTTGGCTCAGCAGCAGGACATCTCCTATCTGCCTTGATGCTTTGTGATTTTTCAACTGCAACATGCCATAAGTTGCCATCGAGTTCCCCTCCCTGCAAGGGTTTCAACAGAGCCTAGTGTCTCCACTCTGCTCCACCCTCTCCATTCCACCTCCCTTAGCAGGTGCTTACAGTTGCAGACTGTGGATGTGGGGAATCACTGTGGAATGGGTTTCCAGCATGCCAACCACATCCCATCCAGGGACTAGCAGCTGCATTTCACCCTATAATTCCTGTACTTCTGTTAGGATGTGAATACAACTTCTCAGTTTCCTCCAATTTTGCCTTCAGCCATCTTTCCACAAAGATTATAGTAATGTCTCTTTTGCAGAACTGTTTCTGGAATTGAACAATATTTTCAACCTCATGTAAGATCAGAGACTAATTTAGGTTAGAAGAGAACTGTGGAGATCTCTAGACCACCGTGCTCAGAAGAGTGCTGGCTTCAAAGCTACATCAAATTGCTCTGACCCAATGATGAAAATCCCCAAGGATGGTGATCACACAAAATCTCTTGGCAAGATAATCCAGTATTTGACAATCCTCACCATGAACACTTGTTTCTTTGTTTTCAGTCAGAATTTTTGTGGCAACTTGTGCCTGTTGTTTTTTGTTATTTGTAGTGTAGCAGAGAAGAGTCTGTCCTTCCAAAGAGAGAATATGCATCAGTTAGAACCATGGGCAACACAGACTCGACTTGGTGAAATTAATTTAATTTATTACTAATCAAGTCAGAGTAGGACTGTGAGAGACAAAACCAAATTTTAAAACACCTTTCTCCTACCCTTCTTTCTTCTCTGGCTCAACTTTACTCACAATTTCTCTACCTCCTCCTCTCTTGGTGGCATGGGGGATGGGGAATGAGAGTTGTGGTCAGTTCACTGCACTTTTTACCTTCCTTCCTCTTCAGGGGAAAAACTCCTTACATTCTTCCTGGCTCCACACAACTTAGACTACTAGGTATAAATCTGCTGTTGTTATGCACTGCCAGTATTTTCTTCACTGGCTTTAATTTCTATTTTTCATTGTTTTTCTCCGCTAACTTTTGGATACACAAGAAAGATACTAACGAAGTCTGAACTTCTTTCAAAATTGAGAGAAATCTGTAATTTACTCCAGTAGATTCCAGTCAATATTTCAGCTCTTCTGTTATAAAAAGACAAATTTCAGCTGAGAAAACACAGTGAATGAAGACTACACCAGCATGTTTCATAGTTTACATTGCTAAACATTACGAAACATGAAAGACTTCAGAAATTATACAGAAAACCACAAGATCCTTACAACAGAATAGTTCATTTTGCCTTAATGTTCATTTTGGCTCATAATTTGCTTAAAAGCTTTGCAGAGAGAAGCATTTATGTTTTAATAAAAACGGTTAGCAAATACATCAGTGCACTTAGATTGTCTTGTTTGCATGGGCAATGAAGTTTATGGTTAATCTCATCTGGTCTAAATGATGCTCACATTAGACTTTGCCAGAGAGCAGCTGAGTGAGGGATCCCATGCCTGTGCAGCGAAGCAGGCCCTCACCTCCTAGATTTCTTAAAAGTAGCATTATTTCCAGATGCCTTATGCTTATACGGTATCCTCAGTTCAACTCCAACATCAGAAAGCAATTAATTTTTTTTCATCCCTACTTCTGGCTGGGTACATAGGCAGGAGCAAGCTGCTTGGTTGTCAGAACATTTGACATGAGGGGCTGAATTTCCACTTCAGTGCGTGAGATTCATCCTTCTGCCTCCTATTAACATTAATGGGGATCCCTTCACTAAATCCCCTGCAGTACATTGAAAATCTCTTCCTGTTGATAACTCAGGGTCATGTTGTTGTTTCTCCCTGGATTGCATCCTGAGGGGATTATTTCCATTTTTATGCCCACGTTCTCACATAAAATAGGAGATGATTTTAACATTTTCAGGCAGTGTAATTTGCTTTTCATGAGTCTCTAGGGACTTAAAGATGATTAATATGTTGCAGTCCTAATTTTCCTCTATTGCTGGTCACACCAAGAAACAGTTCTTCTGGCCCCCAAATAACAACAAAAAAAGAATAGCATACATCCCCTTAGATCTCTTCTTTAGTTTTATCGCAAGCTGCTTCAAGACCTGAAATCCCACTCGGCAGCTGGTCTGAACTGGCACTTTGCAAGAGTACACTCTCTTGCCTGGGCAATGTGCATAGATCTTGCTTTAATGTACTGCTGGAGATGTTGAGGGATTTTAACCCCTAGAAAGCATTCACAAATTTCATAGTATATAAGTAGTCCTTCTGTGAAAGCACTATGCACGTATATGAGGTGAGTCACTGAATTTGCAGCTGGAGGTATGTAATACTAATTAAGCAGAGAGTTATTTGGACAAAGCTGGTCACAGCCGTCTCTTCAGGGTGGAACAGAGTTGCAGTAAGAGTTGAAGTGGGAAAGCTGTGAAAACATTAAGGGGTAAATGCTTTAAAAGATGCCTGAAATATCTAGCACGACCACAGAGCAAAGTGAAAATGCTTTATTCAAAGACTACTTCTATAGCAGTAACCAAAATATGCATAGGAACAATCATGGGCATTGATTGGTCCTGAGTGGTGTCCACCTCTGCAAAGAAGCTGTATTACTCTCCTTCTTGGGTTTCAGCTGGGATAGTTAATTTTCTTCTGTATAATGTTGTCTTTTGGATTTAGTATGAGAAAAAATGTTGATAACACATTAGTGTTGTAACTATTTCTAAGTAGTGCTTTCTCTAAGTCAAAGACTTGCCAGCCATCCCCTGCAGGCAAGTAAGTGCACAAGAAGCTGGTGGGGGGGAATTTCATGACCAGGACAGCTGACCCAAACTGGCCAAGAGGCTCTTCCATACAGTAGAACATCATGGTCTGTATATAAATGCGTGGAAGGGACCTATTGCTGCTGGGGGACACTCTGGGCATATGCCAACAAGTGCTGAGCACCTGTACTGTGCATCACTTGCCTTTTTTGGGCTTTTTGCCTCCCTTTCTCTCATTTTCAATGCAATTATTATTGTTATTATTATTATTATTAGTAGTAGCAGTATTAGTATTATATTATTATTATTATATTTTTTCAATTATTAAACTGTTCTTATCTCAGCCCATGATGTTTACTCTTTTTGCCTGGTGCTAGCTGGGGTTAAACCATGACATCTCCCAAAGCAGTTTTGCCTGCCTACAAACTGCATGTGTGTGGGGAATGGTCCCACCCATATGCTGACTCCTGAACCACTCCTGGGAATTATTTGTGTCACACTGACTGGTTTGGACCAGAACAAACCCAGAGTTCACCTATTTAACCATAAAGAGGGCTGTAATGCTTAATCCACTAGTATAAATGCATCCATACTGTTCACACACATATATATGTCTGCTAGTTTAAATTACTGGCAAAAGAAAAGTAGTGAAGATGCATCAACTCAGGCTTTATCTGAGGTAGGTGCCAAGGAGCAAACTTCTGACTCGAGGTGCTGATTCTGTACGTGACCTTCTAGCAGCACATGCTGACATTGAAACTATCCCATTCTTGCTGCTGTTGCTGCCCCTGCTATCTAGATTAAATCTGCCACTTTTTTTTTTTTGTGGCGTGGACAGTCCATATGTTCCTTGGAATTTAATTTCCATTTAAAAAATCATTTGGGTGTTTAGCTACCTTAAACTTCCTGGAAGTCAGCGGAGTTTTGGTCACAAAACACTTGGCAAACTTGTGCAAATGCTGCTCAGTGCCTGTCACAGACTGGCAGCCAGGGGACCAGTGCTGCAGCTTGCAGCTCGCCCTGGAGGACTATGCCTGGACCCATCCTGCTTCAAGGCAGACTCTTGTTGCGTTGACACCCAGGGCAGCCACAGGATTCCATGGTGCAATTAGCAGAACTCTGTATATTAGTTAGGAGCTCACATGGCTGTTGTCAGCCTGCCCTTGCTCCCTTTGGTTTAAATCATAGCCCAGTCCTACCTGGAGCAGCTTCAGCCTACCTGCCTCTCACATGTGGTGCTTGGGGCTGTAAAGAGCTTCTTAAGCAACCTTTGCAGCCTGTGCTAATCCCAGTGTTTTTGATTTGGTGTGCAGGCTAGCTAATTTAAGGGTAATTGGGATCTGCTTACATTACTCCACAGGCACAGCATGGTTCTCAGCAGAGCCACGCATCAAGTTAACAAACAGGCCTGCAAACTGCTACCTGTGCATGATTGGATACTTACAGAAGCACAGTTCATCGCTCCTCTGATATACTGGTTTGTATGTGTAGGTCAGAGAAGAGGCTTGTCTTTTCCTGGCCTGGTCCTCCTGCCAAGCACAGTTTCCACCTTCAGGGCCCATGGAAGGTTGCAGGTGTCTCAGGCAGGATGTCAATGTCAGCTGTAGCCATTATTTCCCTCATTTGCTGCTCAGGACAGTAGATGAAGAATAGTGCATTCAGAAAAAAAACTTCACAGGCATACTGAAAATGTGTCTCACTCACTGCTGACTTACAAACACTACCAGGAATGTCTAAAAACTGTAAGTGGCTATGGCTCAGGACTGTGGTTCTTCATGGGAAAAAGACCCACACCAAAATACTTCTAGTTCACTGCCCTATGAAAAGTATTAGAGCTTGAATCAGAAGGGAGAGTCCTGTCATCTGAGTGACTCAAATTCATCTTCACATTAATACTAAATATAATTGTCCTGGCTACTGGCAGTTCTACATTTTTAACTAAAGGCTGATGTAGCCTGTTCTTCAGCAAGCATACATTTTTAAGTGGACAAAAATTATTTAACAGTAGGAAGTTTTGTTATATTTTTACATGAAAATCATCTACATGTGTCTTTACTTGAATATAAGCCAAAGACTCTTTCTCCTTTCCGTATATCTGCACTTTGAAGAGGGGAGATCACATATAGACAATATTTAATTCCCAATTTGAAAGCTAAAACATGTGGTAACAATTACCATGTGTGTTTTGTTGACTGCCATATTTACTTCAGTGAGCTTGGAGCCAAATTCATTGGTTTCATTGGGAAAGACAATCCACTAAAAAAATCCCCCAAACCAACTCACTGAGACCTTTCCTTTTCTTCAGAAGTCCACACTCTGTGTCAAGAATCACATTTCTGAGATTCATTGAGTATGTCCCTGCTGGGTATTTAAAGGCACCGGTAATTCTGCAGTTATATCGTTCATTTATTGTTGTCTTCCAGCACTTCAGAGCAAAATTGTTCAGTTTTCTTTTTCTGCACACTTTTCAATGGATTTGATCGCAAGTTTTTAAAAAACGCTAAGGGGAACATCTTTATGACAGCCATATCCTGCTAATGGACGTAGGGATGCATCCTCAGGGAACACTGGGAGTTTCTTTTAATTACCTGCACAACCAGGGTCCAAGTGACTGAACTTTACTACCTTCTCATTTTTCATTCAGACTGTATTCCTTTGGGGACTACTCATTGCACTGCAATAAATTACATTTGTCAATCTATTGCAAGCAATGTTTTAACCCATGGGTAACCTCAGCAATATATCTGTGTTCAGGTGCCTGCTGTGGTGCTGAAGAGGACACCTGCTGTGGTGCTCAGGTGAACTGAGCTGAGATTGAAGGTAAATTGTGTTGATGAAGCTTGGCTAGGTCTAGCGTCAATAAGGAATCTTAAGAGTTTTATCCAGGCTGTGAGATCTTATGTATGTAACAAGATCCTTTGCCCCCTGTGTTTTCTGTGTTTTCGTTCTATCCTTACAAAGGTTGTTCTTTGGACATGTATTTCCCGAATTTCACGTGCTGTGTTGAAGTAAAGATAATAGGAGCATAGATACAGGATAACAGGCAGGTTGGGAAACCTTTGTACCCTGGCTGACTTACGTGGTGTTAATACACTCTTTACTACTTGGATTTTTAAAATTTTCTTGTGGTAAAAACAGAAAGTTCATTTTTTCCAGATTTTAATCTACCATTTATAAGGTATCGCTTTGAAGGGACTAAACCTACTGTTGGGTACTTTTTTGCAGGTAAGCACTGCAAGAGATTGCTTAGTGTTGTAACTAAATCTTCTTTACTGAAGATCTTTAGGAATGTCTGCTATGAAAATCATAAGTTCAGCAAGCCCAGCTGTGGGGAGAAACTGAGTGATCTCTTGGGGTGCCTTTGTAAGTTGGTCTTACTTAAGTTTTGTATGAGTTAAAGTAAAAAAAAAAAACAAAAACAAAACCCCCTCAAATCTATAAGGAAGATACAAGACTAAACACAGCTATTTCCTCTTTGGTCTAAAAGTCTGTAGAGTACAAACCTGAAAGAGGGCTCTAGTTATTCTACAACTTTTTTTTTTTGACAAAATAATTTGTGAGAAATTTACCAGAATCAAATACTACTCTTGGAGTACTGCATAGATATTAAAAGTTACGATACTATAGAGCTGGTTACTTCCTTCCTAGTGGTTCTGTTTGCAGTGGCTTTAAGATGTTCAGGGGCCATGTCAGAGTTGTTGAAGTTTGTCATCTTCCCTACAGAGAAAAGTGCCTACTTCTTTTCCTTCAAATAGCAGAGTTCTGACATTAAGAGGAGATACAAATCACAATATACAAGACAGATTTTTATGTCCCCTTCCATCTTGCAAGACTAATTTAGCTTTTTACAAGACTGACAGAGTACTATCCACATAAGGACAGCAGATTTGCCATCTCACAGAAAAGGGACACTTCCGATTTTTTCAAAGGTATAGCGCAAGGCTGTCCACAGATAGTCAAAGCCATGTCCTTGTATCCAATATGCTTGCTTCAGAAAATTCCATAATTTTTTAATAGCTAAGATTTACTTGCTTTTCTTCATTAAAATACAAAAATTAGGGCAACGAACTCAGAAAAATGTTGCCAGCACTCACCGCTTGTGCTTCTAATCCTTTCTCAACATGCTTGGATGAGCTCTGCTTGTTCCTTCTGCCTGTTGTCATTGTTTGTGCTGCATTTTGGTGTATGGCCAGGAGAAAAAGAAAAAAGAAAAAGCGAGAAAACAGGTCACAGCTGTATAAACGAAATGCGGGAAACATTTGCATGTGAAGTACCAGGGAATAACAAGCTAATTAAATTTCCTTGTATATTTTAACTTTATAGAATAGTATATATTATGACACATCTCTGGATATATTGTCCCCATCACTGTAACAGTGATGACCTTACAAATATTTGGAAATAGGAATAACTCTGGAAAGCTATTTCTGGCAAAGATATGCTGGGTGGAAATTTGGAAAACAATCAATAATTGGGGCTCCCTCTGACAAGGAAGACCTACAGCACGGGCAGTGACACAATGACATTTCTAGAAGGTCAGGCGTTCCTCTGGGCTGCTAAATGAATTCTGGCTCCACTTGGAGGAGACTTGAAACAGGAGTGTAGTTAACACTTTTGCCTCTTGCTTTCTGGCTTGTGAGATAAATTCTCAGAGAACAGAATTTCTTTGAGAAATTAATCTCTGTATGTAAATAATATACTTAGATTCCCTAGATGTTTGCTCTTGCTCTTTGATAAAGAAAAAAAAAAGCTATTTAATGAGCATGAGGTTGTTTGTATTTATTTTGCAATGGAAGACACAACGCAGTGGAGACTCTGACTCCTGATATCTTCTCTGTTAGAGATCAAAAAATCATCCCAACCTGTTCATAGAAAGTGGAAAGAGGTAAATCTCTGAAGAATTCACTGAAGCAATAATAAATTTCAGTGAACAAAATTTATTATGTTTCAGTGACAATTATGGTGTCAGAGACTAGATTTTCCATTTCAATAAAGAAATTCTTTCTTTCCTTCTTTACTCTTAAGTTGTTATGGACATCAAGGACAGAAGTACTGTCACTGGATTGAGGATCAATTTTTTCATGTGCTTCTGGAAGCTACTTCGAGTCATGCTGATACCTTCTCTTTGATTATTATTGCATTGACAAATTTTCTGATATATCAGGGTTTTCAAATGAATTCGTGGAGATGTTGCTTACGGACTCCTACATTAGAAACCGATTCATTAAAGAGTGCCATATTCTCTTGGCATACCCTGAGCAAAACCTGTTACAGAAACTATTGATAGGTGTGATAAAGGAAGGAGCATTTGTCGTAATTTTAACCTGGACATGCTTGCATAGGCTTGAGAAGATGAATTTTGCCATTTCTGTGCATCTTGTTCTATGGTCAGACAATCTGGTTGTGTCTGATTTGTAGCAGTGGGTGGTATCAATAATGGATGGTATTAAAAACTAAAACTTAATTCTAACACAGATTTATCAAGAGTTATAGTAGGAAGATAGGAGATACTACATATATAGTATAGATGTACTGATATACTAAAGTCATATATCAGGTGTTTCAGAAAAAGCCTTCAGTGGGAGGTTGAATATTTGAGAAGCCTACACTGAATCATTCATTGGTAACTTGTGAAGTGGCAACATTAGGACACCATGGTTAAAGAACAGCTAAATGACAGTGATATACAAAAAAAGAACCCAACTCCATGATTTTGATAATAGATGGGTGCTTAGGCAAGACAGGCAAAATGTATGCATCTCTAAACCCTGATAGGGATGCAAGCTGATTTAATCTTGGCGAGTTTTTCTCTGTGGTATGACTGACAGATCCTGACAGATGATGCAGTGCATCTACAGGGCATGTGAGGAGAAATCATGTAGAAGAATGGTCACATACTTCAGACAACTTCAATAAGAAGCACTGAAATGCACTTAAGACAGTCTTGTGTGCAGGTTAATAATCGATAAGAGTCTGTCATGAATTAATTACAATTATAGAAATAACTACATTATATATATATTTTAACTTCTCAAGGAGATGGCATGCTCTATTTCTATGCCAAAGCTCCCCTAACTGGTGTGTGACACTTGGTCTGAAGTGCATACCTTCTTTGAAGATCAGGACTGCTGTGCAGGCCTTGTTCTGGCCTTTGATCTCCAAAAGCAAGAATTTTCTTTAAGGACAACTACAGTTTTGTTAAAACATCTGAAAAACAAGTTTTAAACAGATAATTTTGGAACCTTTATTTCAACTAAATTAGGCTTCTTTGATTATAAAATTAAATGGATAATTGTGTTCTTAGGGGAAGGATAATATTAGTAGCCAAAGCTAAATGCATATTTTAATTTAGCTATCCAGTAAAAAATATATGACACCTTATATAAGGTTTTAATCTACTTTCTTGTGGATGTTTTGCAGTGGACTCTTACTCCCTGCTAGCACCCTCTCATTAAAACAACCCTCTGTATCCACAGATGTTCAGCATGACTTTTGATCAAAGAGAGAGATCAAGGAGTGGCAAATAAAACCCGTTCATCCATCCATCCATCCATCCATCCATCCATCCATCCATCCATCCTGTATCGAGAATTAGGGTTGTGAATTAAGAACTAACACCTCAATTTTTTTTTGACTGTGCAAGTAGGTTAGGCTAATTATTATCCAAGCACTGCATCTGGATGAACACTGTACTGCAAAGTGGATTTAGATTAAACATAGAATGTACAGTTTAGAGTGCAGTGCTCACCTCTATTCATGGCTATTAAGGCAAATGAGTTTGTCACTTACCTAGGCACTTTTTTGTAATGACATTAGCACTTTGGGATGGTTTGACTGTAACTGAGACACTTGAAACAATCTGTGTTGGCAGAGTCCAACATACACTGATTCATTTTAAGTATACATCTATTACTTTCATATTTACTACTGTAAAAATCTTTTCTATGTTTAACTGTTTAGACTTTGGATGGCTGAGCTCACCACTTGCCGGTGAGGTCAGCTGAAGAGGAAGAGTCTTTTTTTCTTTTTAAGTTGACAATAATATACTTGTTAGTTTGTAAACTCACTTCACCCATCCCAGTGGTTCCAATGGAAAGATATCACTGGCTTACCTTTATAATTTACAGAAAATTTTGAATTTGTATGATTCCTGTAAACCTTGGCAGTGAGAGCCTGCACTGTGCTCCCCCTGAGGAGCTGGCTAGATGCCCTGGTGCTGGGTGTGAGAGGGGCACCATGAGATGGGTGTACAGAGCCAGGACAGACAGCCATGACACTTTTTCCCATTTATAAGCTTCTGCTCAATCTGAAATTTATTCAGGACCTTCCCCTCACCTTTCCCTCCTGACAGTTGCTCCAGAGTATTGATGTTCCTGTATGTAGGACCATTCTCCCAACTTAGTCTCACCCTGCTCATGGTCACTTGAAATCCATCTGTTTTCCCTTGGATAACAGAATCTTCATTTTCCTACTATCTTAGCATCTCCTTCTGTACCTTTTCCAAATACAGTTTATATTTTCTAATCATGGCTGACAAGAAATGTATGTATTTCATGAATTGTGTAACCAGCACTGCGATAGCACTTATTTTTCCCTTACTCCACAAACATTGTAAGACATAATTTCTCTTTATTATATGTAACCTTGCATTGATTGCACGTAATTATGGTGTCAGAGACTAGGCTTTCCAGAGCTCTGTCCCTGGCTCTCTTCCTACTACAGTCCATCTTTCTGTCAGCAGTGGCAGGGGGTAGGGGGTGTGAAACTCTCCTATATCTTGCAATGTTTGTCACAGAATCACAGAGCAGGTAAGGTTGGGAGGGATCGCAAGGGGCCATCTGGTCCAACCTTCCTGCTCAAGCAGGGTTGCTCTAGAGAGTATCCCACAGAATTGCATTCACACAGTTCTTGAATATCTTTAGGAGCTCCATGTCTCTCTTGTGCTGGGGAGCCCAGAACTGGACACAGCACTCAGATGTGACCTCACCAGGGCTGAGTTAAGGGGTAGGATCACCTCTCTCGACCTGCTACTGCTCTTCCTGATGGTCCCCAGGACACCATTGGCTTTCTTGGCCCCAAGGACACACTGCTGGCTCATGGACAACTTGTTGTCCACAAATTAGTAAGGAATGAAAGATTAAGGAGAACTGCAGCACATAGTTCTTCTGGAAAACATGAAGTTACGGCAACAAAAGTAATAAAAAAAAATCTGTTCAGAAAAATGCATCCTAATATCTTCCAAAAATCTCACAGATGCTTGAAAGAAACTTGGATATTAATTGCAGGGGAAAATGCGGAAAAGAGGATGCAGTAAAAATGGTACAATGATCACCTGCTAATTTTGTTTACTTATCCCATTGGCTCCTTGACCCTGTGCATATTCCTCTGCGTTAATCACCACACATTGTATGTCATAATAGCTAAGAAGACAAGAATTTTCTTATGTTACTGTTTTAGTAGGCTTTACTGGGTAATGTTTGAATTCTTTGAAAACCAGTAAAAATCTTCCTGTCAGAGGAGTTTTACATATATTTTTTTCTTACCTGGTTAATTGTGTGTAGCACAAGGAAAATAATGCCACCTTTGCTTGTTATATTATGACTTAAACATACAAGTAATATTATGTTCCATGTGGAGATTATCTGAAGTTCTGAGTAAAATAGATGGACAATGAAAAAATTATATCGGTCTTTCAACAAGATTATTTCGCTTTGATAGTTGTGGCTTTTCATTCAAAATTGTGCAGAATAACTGCAGTTTATTGTGCCTTGGAGACTCATTAGGGATGTTTCAGTAGACACTGGTGCAAATCTGATATTTAAATCTACCCTTGACTTTAGAATGATATTCTAATTTATTCAAAGTCCACAACTTCCAGCTGTATGCAGTTTGTAAGCTGGAGAATGCATAGTGTAAATATATTCAGCAAAAAGTATTCCATAATGGACTTTTGAAAAATGCTGTAGTTCAGTAACAATAACTCCTTTTGAATGGTGAATCAATATGCACATAGAACTTTGCACTAGGAGTGTATCTTTTTCTTTCTGCATCTGTGAATTCAGAAAATTAAATTAGAATAATGTACACACTGCAAAGTTTTTCTAGGCCAAATTTGTCTTCTTCAAAAAGAATGGAAACTTAGCCCTTATCCTGTAGGAGAAATAATAAACTGAAATATAGAATGAGCAATATTATACTCAAAAAGCAGAAGGATGTTTCAGACTGTAAACCCTATGGTAATATATCTGCAACCTCTGGCCAAGAGCTCTGCTGTGGTAACTTCCTCACTCAGACAGGACTTGCTGAGGGCTTCTCAGTGGTCTGAGGAGAGACTCAGTAAGGAAAAGTTGTTTCTGGCTAACGCTGAGAAGATACTTCGTGAGTTAAGGACTGGGCCTGCAAAGTAACCATTTCTTGAATACAGGAGTTTAGACTGATACTGTTTGTGAGTTTAGTGATAGTAGTTTTCAGACATACCCATCCCTCCATCTCAAGGTATTTCGTGTAGTGACTGCTGGCCTGCTTGCTTAGTTTAACCTACTTCTATATTAATATGAGAGGCTCAAATTCCCAGACCAGCTTCTTAGCATATTTGCATATGCCAGATTAGAAAGAAAGAGTAAATATCTGCTCTCTGAGAACTCACCTTCCCTATCTGAGTTTAAATCTAAAATGTCTTTAGTATTGATGGAAGAAAGCACCTTTGTCTTTTGTCACTTTTCTCAAGAGCTTTTCTCTAGAGCTCTAGACAAGCTACTGTCTATGACCTTTTTCATCTTGAGCAATTCTGCAAGGTTAATTTAAAAAATGATCCCACAAAATTCTTTTCTGGAATACATATCCACTCTTCAATAACAAATGGACTTATCATTAACAGCTGAAATAAATGTGCTGACTTTTTTTTTTTTCTTTTCAGAAATCACCACCTTTTTTTTTTAAACAAATTGTCGAAGAATGGAAGAATGGCCCTGTTATCCGTAGAGACAAAAGACATGGTGGGTCTCCTGCTTTGTACAGAAACTATAGCATTAATAATTAGTGGTAATGCATGAAAAATACATACTGGTTTTAGAAGTCAAGAGAACATAATGGTGCAAATGTTCCCAACTGAGGAATGTGATAGCTGTGCTAATAACTGTGCATTGGTAAGTTCCTAACAAATTTTCTCCCTTATTAGTTCTATATGAAATATGAACAATTTTCTTCCTAAAATAAAGCCAAAAGATTCTAATTATGTTTTTCTGAAAGAAAACTTACACATTAAAATGGACAGGGGCAAAAAACCTCAATAACCATCCTTGTTAATAAAGGGATCTCTCTATGTGAAGTGTTTCTGAAGGGGCATGCTACAGGCCAGACACGGACAAGCTATTATCCACAGCGTTGCCAAGCAACACTTCCTTGCATTCTCAAAATTAAAATTATTTCTCTTTCATATTGCAGGGCAATAGGGTTGAAAGGGAGAAGGTACATAAGGCCTTCAAGTGAAAAAAGGAGCTGGAACTTTGTATGGTTACTTATGCTCTGTGTAATTGAGTAACACACGAGCATTCCTGTTCGGTAGCACAAAGATTAATTTATAGTGGCCATGACTATAATGTGTGAGCATGTGTGTGTATCAGATGGAGCACACCAGTGTTTCAAATTACAAAATATGTTTTTGAGTTTTTTTGGGGGTTGCTTTTTTTGGGTTATTTTTTGTAATCACCAAATTTTTCTGTGCTAGCACAGTTATCTATCATGTATCTCATGCTGGAAAGGGATTTACAGTGCTGATAACAAGTGACTAACAAAGCAAAGACAAGAACAGCTGATCACTCCTCATCGTTATCATAAGACACCAGCTGCAGTCCAGAGGATTGGCTCCTCCACAGCTACCTGAAAAAATCAACTAATGAAGTCCCTGGATGAGAGATGACACGCTTACTCTACTAGAACTTGAAGAGAGACATTTTCTTGGCTTGAGAGGATCACAGGTTTCCATAAGGAGTTCGGGAGATTTGGGAGAGCTGACATTAATATTTAGATGTAGCAAGTTGATCTCTTATGCATTTCTAGAGGCAAAAAACTATAAAGAGACCCCAGAAACCTCCCACATGCTGGGGGTCAAGTTCAGCTGTGGATTGAGGCACTGAATTCAGTAGCTGTCTGTATGTGACATCTAAGCTCCTAGGATGGAAACGGTACGGTGATCTACTCTAGTGACATATCCATCTCATCCTCAAAGGATGGTGCACATGGCAATGTTTTATCACCTGAACAGATGTCTTTAGGCTTCTCTGTCTTTACTATGGCCTTGTTATAGACAGCTACATGAAGATATAGAACACCACTGATAATTCGAATTTAGATATATAGCATACAGGCTGGTATCTATGTCAGGATACCTGATGCTGTCTGAAACTTAGGTCTAATGCTCCCACATGTGATAATTCACTTGACTAAATATTGGCACCTACTCCCGTTTCAGCTCTTTGGAGGTATCCATCTAGCTCCTACATGCCAGGATACAGCCCTATGCCCACAGCCCTGCCATTTCCACAGGCATCACCTGCACATCTTGGACTCTGCATGATCGCTGAAGTGATGCTGGATGTCTTTGTTCAGGCAGAGGTCTCCATGGCACCCAGTGCTTTGCTCCACATACACCCTTGTACCCACTCCCTAAGGGTCTAACCTGTGCAATTGCAAAGCAAATGGTTGGATGCATCTCACGTGTTTCAGAGATTTCAAGTGCAGAAGCAGGTTTCAGTTTCCAGAGAGAGCTTTCTAGGACCATTTCAGACATCCAGTATTATCTGAAACTTCTGCTAATTTCTTCAGTTAGGTATAAAGCAGGACCTACAGAAGGACAGATCTTGAAACAAGGTGAGATAATCTGGTAGATTTGAAATGGAAATAGGCACCTCTTTCTAGGTAACTGAATTTCATCCAAGGTATCTATTTCTAGACTGCCCACCTCATACTTCTTTTATACTCTATAGAGGGAAACAGGCCCCTAGAGACATGATAAAAATATAAAATCCACATATAAATGTCAGTTCTGTAAAGCTCGAATGTAGACATGCATTGTAATTGTCTAAAGCAAGGCAAAATTCAGGTGGCTGGAGTTTCCCACTCAGTTTCATCTTAACTGTAAAGCAAGGATGTCACTAGAAAGCAAGGATACATCTGCATTCTGTTTTCTGAGGAAACACTTCTTAAGGAAAATAAACATATTAGTGTATATTTAGAACAACAAAACCTACAGCTTGTTCAAACCTAGGTGTACTTTCATGTGAAGGTTTTTTAAAATGCAAAACTTAGACTAAGAGCTTGCACAGGATGTTTTCAAGTGAAGCTCTAGATCTATTTATTTTGATAAAGAGGAATAAAGATGTCTGAAGGAGTGATAATGTAAGAATCACCTATGGTTTTTATGACTAAATAAATGTTACTGTTGAGCCAATCATGCACTGGAGAAGTTAATAACCTCTAAAACAGTGAGCTAATAAAGCTTAATAGCCCAAGATAGAGTGACATTTCTTATACTGACATTATGCCACGCTCTGAGCCACCGTGTTGCTTGCACTGTTTGTAGAAGTGAAAATTGTTCCCGATCTCATTCCTCTAAACTTTGTTTCTGTGGTGATGTTTAAGCAAGCATCATTAGTGAGGCATGAGGTGAGAGTAAGTGTGAAGCAGTGTATTTTTACACAGTAAATGGCAGGATTTCTGGGTGTGAAGGGATTGTATTGCCTGAATGTCATACAGAATATCTCAAGATGGAAAGGACACCAGAGGATCATCAAATACAACTGCCTGCTCCTTGCAGGGCTGCCTAAAAGTAAACCATGCTAGTAAAAGCATCGTCCAGACACTCTTTGACCTCTGGCACCGTGACCACTTCCCTGTGGATCCTGTTTCCATGACAGACCACCCTAATTTTTTCTTACAAACAACACAGCCACACCTGAGATGGTTTTCTTCAACAATTTTTCAGTTCTCTGTTTTCTGCAGAGCCATAGAAAAAGTAATCAGAGGTTAACCCCTTTTCATTTGTGAAGCTAAGCAGAACATTTCTACCCTGTCAGAAACTGTTAAAGTATGGAGGGGACTTCCATGACCTTCTCTGATTACAAGCTGGAGACCCTTATTGCATTTTGTTTCCCATCTAGCTGAGTGAGAAGAAAGTTACAGATACAGCCCAATTGGGAACAATAGTGGGAAAGGAGTGTTAGTGTAATAGAAGTTAAGAAACACCATTACAATGCAGCTAATACGGTACGTAGTAAAATTAGTAAAACCTCCATCCACTAGCAACAGAAAAATCTCTTGACATTGGTTTTTTTTTGTGCTTTGAAAAGGAGACCAATGAATGTGATTGATTCTCTTACAATTTACTTGAAATATGTTCCCGGTCTGATTTATAAAATGCACCATATTCTTTGAGCTGGGCCGGAACCCTGAGTCTTAATTAATGCCGGTGTATCTTGTTTAGAAATATCCTGAGGCCAAAAAGCTCCCTTATTTTTTATTTAAATGTTCCTCTTTTTGCTCATTGTCCTATCTTGTCTTCATGGCTTTAATGAAACACTTGGGTGCCCAGTAGAGATAATAAATTGTATGACATTTGCAAATGCCGGTTTAATAAACATCTCTGGATATCCTGGGTATTGTCGTTGGCTTGTCTTAACGTTAGAAGAATGAGAAGCAGATGCTCTTTACCAGTTACAGCCTATGAACAGATATAACCTGATGAACAGCAGATATACTATTCTCCTGACTGTCAGATAATACAGCTTACCTAGCTAGACAGTTTCCTTTTCCACCAAAATTACTGTAGGTAAATGTTACAGAGTTCACCTTTCTTCTCCAATTACTTCTTCCAAGTACTGTAGGTTATTTCACTTGGCTTTCATAAATCTTAATTGTCAGTGCTGGGATCTTTTTGGCAGTTAATTTTTTTTGTTGTTGTTTATTTCCATTTAAAAAAAATGGCAGTTTTTTCCCCTAAACTTATTTTTTCCCTTTTTTCCCCCATATCTCTGATGTACCAGAGCAAGATTTCACTTTTCCAGCCTAGGCTGCTCAGGTGTAGGCATAAGCAGCACAGCCACTTCTTCAGGCTCTGAGAATGAGACTTAGCCTCTCCATTTACATTAATTCCATTCCTTGGACTGCAAAGGTGATTCTAACTTCCCACAGTAAAACACAACAGACTGAAAAGTCAATGCTGCTCATCAGAATAAACACCATGTCATAATATTTTTAGTAGAAAATATTTCAAATCAAAGGACAGTTGCCATGAAATGCCAAGAGAGAAAGAGGAAGTGTTGAAATGCTGAGGGAAAAGGAATTTCCATGGCTTCCTTCTGATGGATATACTACAGTGTTGCTGGTGATGCTGGAAGAGGAATATGAGAGGTAACTTAGCTTTTGCAGTTTAACATTCAGAAACATCTGCCAGCTGGTAGAAAAATAAACATGAATGAAGCAGAGAGAGCAGAAACGGGAAGGAACATGAAGGAACCTGTCACTTGCCACAAGGGAGTAACAGAAATTGTAAGAACTAATACTGAAAAGAAAGAAAATTTAGGGAAATGATGCTTAAGAAAAGGTTCCAATAAAAGAAAGGATTATCTCAGATACTATTCCCCTTCATGCTGCTGCAGAAATATTATTCTAATGAAGTCTGTGGCATCCCTTAAAAGCACAAAAATTAACTTTTATTATTATAATTCACCCTGAGGGAAATGGAGCAAAGAGATTATGTGACCCAGAATAGCAGCAGAGGACACTGGCTGAGGGGATGGGATATAACTTGTAATATAACTTGTAATTCTTGGGCTCCCAACAGATCTCACCCTCTTATGTCTGAAAAACAAAACAGGGAGATTTAAAAAGAGGGCTGGAGATAGTGACCATTCAACTTCCCAGGTGGGACTGGATCTTGGAACAAGCAACTTCAATGCTATTGACATCAATGGCCTTACAGACAAAAACCCTGTTGTGCTTTTCCCCCTGTGTCTAGAAAAATGTGGTTTTAGGAGTATACGTGTTGATAGGAATTGGGATAAGTTTTACTAAAATGGCTGTGGGTAAATGAAGAAACTACACTCGTTAAAAAAATAAAAATAATTGTTATATCATGGTAATTATGTCAAACGTTCTGTCTTTGAAAAAGTCTGGCACACCACTTCTGTGGTGCAAACCAAATTTTGGGAAATAACAATCTTTTACAGGAGTCTGCTGTGAGTATACTGAGTCCAAATAGTAAATTCAGGAAGAAAATGCAAAATCTGTATTTTAGACTCCTGACTGTGATCTACAAACTGCCTTCCTAAAAGCTCTTTTGGCTTTTTTTTATCATCCAAGTTAGATGATGCAGGTTTTGTTTGTTTGTTTGAATTGTCTTTATTTGATTACACAGTTACTTTCCATTCTATCTCTTAAGTGAGGTGACCTGTTTCCATCATGTTCTAAACTTTGCGATTCCCTTGAGATATTCATTGATGAAAAGACAAAGCAGGAACACAGAACTCTGTGAGTTCCCCATTTTAGAAAAATCCATCAGTTCATGGAGAGCAGAACTGTCTGGAATAGGTAAGTCTAAGCAGACTCATTCACATGTATGTTTTGTAGAATTTTGCAGCATTTCTCTTTATAAAAGCAAACAGCTTTATTTTGCCTCTGGAATGAATGTAATGATTCTGCTCAAGAGTTGAAAAACATGGGTAATTAAATTGCATCCAACTTGAATGGGGTTTTTTTGTATGAAGAGCTGCATCTTACAGAGTTGGGATTGAACAATTTGTCTGCAAAGTATGTTTGCTGGGATTGGTGGGATTAGGATAACTGAGAGATGTCAGATTGATGATTTATTCCAGAATCAGTCTCATTTTTATTGAAGTATAGAACAGGAGAGATGCTGCGAACAGCATCTCTAATATGAAAAGTAGCAACAGTTACAGTTACAATAGCAGTATCAGCAGCGGGCAGCAGCGGCAGCAGCAGGTGTGGATGCAGCTAGAACGGAGTTCTCCGAGAAGCTGCAAGCAAGACTACTTTTTTACTTTTACAAGGCCTTATATACTTTATCAAGCCAATAAGCAAATGCCACAAAGCGTGCTAGCATATTTGTACCAATCATCATTGCACATGATTCTACCACAATGCGTATTTTCTTAACCAATCACCATATTGCTATTAGGGCCTATTGCTCAGGCTTGTATTGTTACATCTTAACTTTCTAACAAACTTTATACTAAGGTCTATTGTTAAACTTAAAACTCTTCAACTTTCTATTCATCATAGTTCTTCTTTACTTATAACATGTTTCTACTTACTAAAATATATTTCTACTTTTATAAAGCATATTCCTTTTAAAACTACAAAACTGCATTCTCACTTCAAACTACAGAAGCTCACTGTTCTAGCTCAGGCAGCCTTTGCCAAGGTCTCAAATCGAAACGTATTCATTTCTATCTCTTCAGGCACAATGCTGTTTATGTTCTCTGTCAGCACCTGGGAGCTTTCTGTAATTCCATTTCCTACTTATGTTCAACTGCTTTTTTACTTGAAGGAAGAGGAAAAACTCTGCAGAGGGTGTCCCCCCAGAATTCAAGGAGGGAATGAAACCTGAATGTGTCCCTGGTACCCTCCCACAAACACTACCTTTTGCATCCAGGGTGGCAAGAAAAAGAGTAACCGTTTGAGGCTTGAAAACCAAGAAGCTTTACAGTTTGCAACTGCTGGATAACACAGACATTCCTGTGGGCTCTGGGGAGTATGGTGCACAAGAGCCCAAGCTGGATGTACGAAGAATCAGATCTTACCTCTCAGCTTGGTTTTAGCATCTTGTGGATATAAATGCACCATTTAACTTCGGACTTGAGTAAAGAATTAATCATATGCCCTCTCTGTGGCTGCTAGCTCAAACACAAAACTGCACTAATGCAGAAATACAGCTATCAGACTTAAACCAGTTCCAGTTCTCACTCCATCTCCCTGAAAGACTTTTCTTTGTGAAAAGTAGTAGGTAGGCAGAGGTAGCTCATTTTGGTCCCCTCCCATCTCTTCAAGGCAGAGTTTGAGCCATTAACAAACCCAGGTCTTCCATGGAAATAAGCAGATGTCTCTACCCAATAGGATTTATGTATTCCTCTTCAGTCATCAGTGCCAGAATTCTAGTAAGAAACCTAAAATTGTTGTTTTACCGCTCTTTATAAGTGCCTTTCTTCATTTCACCCTCACAGCCACCCAAGTTTGTACTGAATTCCCATTGTGCAGAAGAAAGATAGGATATAATTTAACGGTATCTTGATTTTCTCAGTCCCATTTCATTTTCCCTCTACTTTCTTTCACATCTCCCAAAGAAGGCACTAATAATTCAAATACTGTTTTTGTGACTATTTATACCTGATTTGTTATGGGCTCAGAATACAGCTTCATGTATTCAAATATCTTCCTATCCAAAGGCAAGAAACTTGCCAACTAAAAACATAGTATGATTCTCATTTGATCACTTAATGATAGAAGCAGGACATTAAGACAATGCCCACTATTACAAAAATTATAAGATTTGGAAATCTGGCAATGTAGTTGAAGCATTGAGCAAATGTAACTATTTGTTGTTTTCCTTTTTTTTTTTTTAATTTTCTTGTGAAAGTGGGATGAATATAATTGAAATATAAATTTTAAATGAAGAGAAATTTAATCTGAGACATAAGGCTTAGCTCTGATTGCCCCGTGTGCATCTTGAAAAGGTGACTTGGAAAAATGTTCCTGTGCAACCTACTCTAGGTGACCCTGCCTTGGCAGGGACGTTGGACTCTTCAATGTCCCTTCCAACCCTAACAATTCTGAGATTCTGTGATTCTGTGAATATGAATTAACCACTGCTCCCATTGCTATGTTAATGTGACATGCAGATAGAGCACTTCATTGTGACATGGCAACACTTCTGTACGATCTCATATAATAATATTTTTTCTTATGAAAGCAACTTTGATGTTTGGATGCTATTTTTATAACTATTCATCAGCTTTTCTTCATACTGATTACACTTAATACATACCAAAATTGTTTCCAGGCAAGTACTAATTAAAGCTATCTTTATGGACAAATAGGAGAACAGAAAGAAAATCAGTCTGAGTATAGAGTTTTGCCTTTAACCCTTTCATGCACATCTGGGAAATGTCTTCAGGGTTTCATGAGGAAAACTTGATAGCACTTGTCTGTATCTTTGTTGTCGGAAGCACATTAACATCAACTTCAACTGATTATAATGCCCTAATAAAGCAAGTACACCAGAATTAATATCCTTATTTAAGTGTATGAGAGACATCTAAGTCACCACAAAAAAAACCTGGTTTCAGTAATTTCAGACACACATTCTGCTCTTCAGATTTGGGAAAAACCAAGGTGAAATTATAAAACAAATTTGAAATACTGAGAATGTTGCTCCTCACTTCACTCAGAGCTGGAATGGCACTGGAATGGGTTTTTTTTGTGCTGCTTAAGCAGGAATTGTGCTTAGTTGATATAATGTAATGTATCACTCTTCTGTAATTACCATTTCAGTTTTCATCCTGATTTTAGAAACGTGTGGCTTACAAGATGCTGATGTGTAGCTGTCTGTGTGTGATTTGGACAACTTTTAAACTTTGGATCAAACTCTTTCGTGCTGACATTCCTACAGTTATAAAAATAGGAGCTGAAGTGGAGAATAGATATATTTTATTTTGTTTTCCCATGGAAGAAAGGGTAAAATAAGACTTCAGGTCTATTTTCTCATCATTGAATCAATATATGCTTTGCTATATCGTTTGTTCACCATTTTACTCCCCTGTGGTTTTGCCAGGGCTTGTTTATTCTATGCCTTTCAAGCCTTTGAATGGTACACATAAATATCATTGAATCATAGAACCATAAAATATGCTGAAGGGATCCATCAGGATCATTAAGTCCAACTCCTGGCCCTGCACAGGACAACCCAAGAGTCACACCATGTGCCTGAGAGCACTGTCTAAACACTTGAATTCTGTCAGGCTTGGTGCCATGACCACCTTCCTGGGGGAGCCTGTTCCAGCGCCCAACCAACCTCTGAGTGAAAAATTTTACCTACTATTCTTTAACCTAAACTCCTCCTGGCTCAGCTTTGTGTTGTTTCCTCGGGCCCTGTCACTGGTCATGAGGCTGAAGAGATTGGTACCTGCCTCTCCACTTCGCCTCAGGAGACCACAATGAGGTCTCCCCTCAGTCTCCTCTTCTCCAGGCTGAACAGACCAAGTGACCTCAGATGCTCCTCACACAGCTTCCCGTTAAGGCCCTTCACCATCGTTGTGTCCCTCTTCGAAACCTCTCTAATAGCTTCATGTTTTTTTTTTAAATTGTGGCACCCAAAACTGCACACAATATTCAAGGTGAGGCCGCCCCAGTGCAGAGCAGAGAGGGACAATCCCCTCCCCAGCCCGGCTGGTGATGCTGCGCCTGATGCATCCCAGGACAGGGTTGGCCTCCTGGCTGCCGGGGCACTGCTGACTCATGTTCAACTTGCCATCGACCAGGACCCCGAGGTCCCTTTCCTCAGGGCTGCTCTCCATCTCATGTGCAGAATCCTGCGCTTTCATTGTTGGATTTCGTATGGCTGGTGATTGTCCATCTCTCTAATCTGTTGAGGTCTCTCTGCAGGGCCTCTCTGCCCTTGAGGGAGTTGACATCTACTCCTGGTGATTCAGTGTCTTCATCAGTGAGTGCGTCCTTAGGTCACACTGTGTTCGCCAGGTCTTACAGGGTATCTTGAATTACGTAGGCATACCTAATAAGGTAGGTAATTAGGTAGGCATTAGGTAATTAGGTAGGTATTAGGTGGACATAAAAGCACACCAAATGAAGAGGACTATTTTCCTCTTCTTTGTGCTTCTGAGTGACACAAAATTCATATTGGCAATGGCTTTCTCCAAAGATATTTTAGTGTGCGCAAAATGATTTCAGCCATGGGAGCAGCCAGGTTTATACTACATATGCATGTCTTCTTGATGCCATGGCTGGATTGATGTGGACAAATTGGCTTGGACAATCAAATTTGCCTGAAACAGGCCAGTCCTACAAGACTTGGATAGTCTAGAGGTTTTTTTACACACGTTGTTATGGTTGACTCTGAGTCTGCCTGCCTTTTATGCTGTTGCTTATGCTCAGATCAGTAAATAACTGGCAGTGGGCAGGTTGTTACTGCAGGTTTACAGAGAATCTTGCAGTGAGACACCTGAATTTAAATGCTGCCAGTGTTTTAAGACTTGTGGGTATTCACTAGAGATAAAATGGAAATACACGGAAAATATAAAACCTTTGCAATTACCCATCCTTGAGTGGAAAACAATATTTATTTTGGTCTTTAATTCAGCCATACAGCTAAACCCAAAATGAAGAAAAATCTTAAAAGGGCTTAGCCTTGACACAGACTATCTGAATTACATGAAAGTTATACATGTGTTTAAGGATTTTATTACAGCGGAATGATAGCATGCAGTTGGATTAGATCAATATTTCTCCAGGCTACAAATGTAAGACTCATCTTGGCAAGGTCATGACACAAAAATGAAACCTCGATAAGTTTTTCTAAACAGATGAGATGAAACTTGAAAGTGGAAACAGAAACTAGTTGTATTTAGAATGGGTCAATGTGTTATGATCTGAGAGAAATGTAAGTACATGCAAGGGCTGTGTGAGGTAATATGAAATAAGCCATGAACTTTGAATAATTTATTTAACTTACAAAAAATGATGAAATGATGGATGGTTCTGATTTAATTATATATTATTTCTATTTCAAATGACAATTATTTATCTAAGTAATTGAAGAAATAAACAACCAGCTGAAAGACGTTAACATACCCTAGACTACTTATATATCTACATTTTCTACTTTTTCTTCTGCTAGAGAAAATTAATCTTTTGACTTTCTTTGGACAGACAAACTCAGTGAACTTGAAGATTTCTTTCGTTTTTAGCCTGAAGTTCACATTCTCTTTCTGCCAAAAATAAGTTAACTGAAGATACACATGATTCTCTAATTACCAGAGGTATATCCTATTTTCTTCTTAATTCTATAACTTTGTATTTTCTATTTGGGTCTATGTGCACAACTCTTATCTAAATGCTAATATATTTGGGTTGATGCAAATATCTGGAGAAAAACAAAAATAATCAATATATCTGGTTCTGGCAATGGGCATGGAGCTAAATCCTTGAAGATATACAGAACTCCTGAATAATCCCCTTTTGTCAATATACTCTTGTTCTCAGCTAAAATCACCCTAACTCAGCCAAGGACTTGACACTTATGAAGTCCCTCAGCTCTTAAAAATAGGGCTTTGATGAGATAAAATTCGTATGCAGACCCTGTGCTGCCTCTGTGTACATAAACATATCTGTCTGGTAGGCTGAAAAGCCTGTGTTACTTTAATGTTTTATTGCCTGGAGTTCAGACGGTTATGAGGTCTTGCATAGAAACAGCCCTAGAGTAAGCTGTATTTGCATTATTTATTAGCCAGACCTTAAAGTAAAACATCAAATACTACTCTGATGTGGCCAATGAAATCACGACAGAAGAGTACTGGGATCCCCTTCTCTTTTATTATGTGTCTTTATATAGTCTATCAAATTTTCAGTGTCAAAACAAATAATTTACATTATTTCAAATGCAAATGCCTTCATTTGCATGTGTGACTGTAAATCAGAAGGCAGTTTATTTGCATCCTGACAGTTAACTTCATCTTTAAACAGTTTAGTGAACTGAGACTTCTGCAGAATATTGTAAGTATTTGCTGCCCTCTGAATATGTAGATGTCCTGTACATGTCTTGTACTTTCTGAATGGATGGACACTGAATCCTGGCAAATCTGTTATGTGAAATTGCACAACATCAATACGCACAACCTGCTTAAACAGAAAAGCTCATTTAATTATTATTTTTTGCTGAGGTGATTATGGACTTCTGAATGGGTGCTGATTCAAATATTTGCCTCATTTGCTGTAAAGATTATGAATTTACATATATTGTTCCTGGTATCTCTTTGCTTACCTTTTGTACACTCTTCTTTAAAAGCTTCTCTACATTAACAGTTTTTTCAGAAAATAATTGCACCATCATTACACTCATATTAAAACAACACCTCAGCAAGAGAGCTCTGATGGCCTGCTGTCTTTGCTAATTGTGTTTGGCTTTCCGTATTTTCTGGACACTTTCTCACATGTTTAAAAACAATGCAGGCCAATATCTGACTATCACTAAGTGTCTGAGATGGTGGAAACAAATTATTTAGTTGCTTTTAAAGTCATAGATGGCTGTAGGGTAAACAACCTCTGAATTAATTAGTGTCCTGTTCCGACCAGGACAGGGCCAGATTTTGCAGTAGCCAGGAGGAGGCATGGCCAGGACCTGGAGGTTATTCTATGCCACTTCATGTCATTTCCTGGGGATGAGAGAAGGGATCCCTTTTGGGTTGGGGCAGCATGGTGACAGTCTTATATTGTTGGGCTCTGCACGGAATAGTGGTGAACACTTGCATATGGATCATTTGCCGCTCTTGTACACTTTTGCTATTAATATTGCTGCTAAATACTGTTCATTCTCTTACCTCATTTCTCATTCCAGTAAACTGTTCTAATCTCAACCCATGACCTTTACCTTTTGTACCTCCAATTTTCCTCTCCAACCACCTGCAAGGGAAGGGACAGAGAGCTGGGGGAGTGAGCAAACGGCGTGTGGAGTAGTTTCAGTGCAAACACTAAATTGGAGAATACAATTCCTAAACAGCAACAATAAATTAAAGGGAAGACTCAGAACCTACAAGAATAAACGACCTCATTTCTTTTCTACAATGTGCCACTTATCTTCAGGTGAGATATTAAGAGGAATAATAATGAAACTAGTGAAAAAAAGAGCAATTTTGTTTGCAAGATGTATTAGTCTATTATTCTTGCTGGTTTTCTGCAAAATAATTTTTTTTCCAGTGAAAGAACCATGGCAATTTGTCCTCTGACACTTCCTATACTGGTCTCTCCTGGTTCTCAAATATCGCAGCACTGTATATTTAGCTTTTAAAGAAGATATAATTTGACTCCTTTTATTGATGGGTTTGCTTAAATCTATTCCAAAGCTGTAGTAGAAATATGACTCAAAACTAGGTTGAATTACATTGATAGTTTAAATAAATCAGTATGAAGATGATTTATTCTTTCAGCTTTATATTTAGCAGTGTAAAATTAATTCTAAGATTAGATTAAATATTTTTAAGTCGATTATAGGAATAATGATTTGGGAAATGTCCTTTTATCAGCTTAAATCTACAACTCTAATGTATTTTGTCTCCAGATTGTCCCTACATAAATGATTGCTTAATTCAATTTTTTTTTACATTAGTATACCTGTCTGCTACCAGCCTGAATTCTGTGCAGGTTGGTTATATTTTCAAAAGAGTAATTATATTATTGATACCAGTGTGAATAATCAAATGGCCCTACATTGTATACAACACTTAATGGAAGCAGATGCTATTTAAGCTAGCAAAAATGCTGAGACCTACAAGAGTGCACTGAGAGATGGAAAGCTGAATAGTTTATCCTTGAAAGGGAAAGAAGGTTATTACTTTGAGAAATTACATCTCTCCTTTCACTCTCTCTACTGACACCGCTCCTATTAAAATCAAAGGAAAGGCTCCCGTTGGCTTCAATGAGAGCAGACTGGAGCTTTGTAATACCTGTGAGTTTCTGAAATAGAATAAATCTTCCTCTCTCATTACTTTAGAGCTGGCTGATTTGTAAGTCCTGAGTTCTACTGTCATCTTCCACGCCATGCAATCCAAAATATCGCCAAAGCACTTGTACTAGCTCCAAGCTAGTATCCAAGCTCAGCATCTCAAGAGAAATTTGTGCTATGGGCAAAATGCCAGATGGGGACCAACGGATGGGACAAAATTTATGGTGCTTCTTAGTGTAATTCAAGGCACAGCTTCCAAGAACTGGAGGCAAGAGATAGAGTGAACTGAGGGTAGGTCGAAGTAGCAAGTCCATTGTCTGTGAAATTAAAAACATTAATTGGAATAAAAATAAGAATCAGACTGGGAATGGATTATTGCTGATGGATAAGAAAAAAAAAAGAAAAGAGAATTTGTTAGTATTTCCTCAACTTTATATAAGAAACTACTTGCAAGTTCCAATACAGCACTTTAAATATACACTATATGTTCAATCAGTTCCAGCTGTAGTAAGTCCATTTATTCTCAGGTTTGCAAATCTAACCTCATGTGTAGTCTTTGGTGAGCCATGTACTAAAAAGGAAACATTTTCAAGACAATAAGACTCAGAGATTGCATAGAAGAAAAATAGAATATTGGAAGTTATTGCTAGTTATACAGAATAAGAAACAGCAAAATGAACTGTTCTGGGGAGGAATAATGATTACAACTCTCCGATCCATTGCAACAACATGAAGCTAATTCAGCACTGAATTTTAATTCCTTGAGAAAAGATAAGTGGGGTGGGACACATAAATTATTCACTAGAATTTCTGCATGCATATGATTTCTGCGCTGCATTGTCAGATACCCTATAGTGTTTACTGTAAAAGCTGGAGTCTATTACATCCTCCTAAGTGTCCCTCAAAACACCAACAGAACAGTGAATTTTAACAAATTTATCTATTCTGCTGGAAATACCTTTCATGAAGACTTTTTATAAGAATGAATAGAAAGAACTACGAACAGAGGAGATTGCCTCCTTTTGCACCAGGCAGAGGGTTAGACTAGATATTAGGAAAAAAATATTCACTGGTGTAGTGGTCAGACGTTGGAGCAGGCTGCCCAAGGAAGTGCTGGAATCACCATCCCTGGAAGTGTTCAACAGGTGTGTGGATGTGTCACTTGAACAGATGGTTGAGGGGTAAACACGGTGTTGCTGGGTTAACATTTGGACTTAATCATCTTAAAAGTATTTTCCAAACTTAATGATTCTGTGGTTCCATGACAGAAGGCTTTTTACTGTAAGTTTTCTTCCTAATCAATTATTTCAAAATTTGTCATTCGAGGCAATGGAGCAATTTAATAAAGTAGAATTCTTATAAGAGTAAGAAAAAGTGGGCTCATTGGGCTTGGAGGCTGACATCTAGCGATTTCAGAGATGTCTAATGCTGAATACACTTGTTTCTTCAGTATTTTCTACCAGGTAATATGAGCAACTTGGAGTTGCTCAATGCTCTTGTCTAGAGAACCTGGGCATACAGACTTGGTATTTACATTGCCATATATAAGTGGGAGGTTAAAAAGCTTGATTTTTTCAGCTCTCATTCTTTCCTGAGGTCTTCAGTGGAGGTAGCCTTTTACATTTTAAAGCTATTGTTCACATTGTTTACATTAACATAAAATACACCGTATCTTAGAAAAGAGTACTTGTGAGTCACTGCATCTGTTTTCTGATTTTTATATTCATTTAATGAACTTTATAAGTCTATAAATTGGAAACAATCTCGACAACAACAACAACAAAAGAATAAATGGATTACTCTTGTGGAAGTTTCAGGTAAAAAAAAAAAGAGGAAAAGTGAATCCATAGTGTAGTCCATCAGGAAATATTATGCTAATTACTGTAAAGATAACAGCTGTTCATACTTTTTAGATTAACACCTTCTACACTCCAGCAGGGAAGCATCCCATGCAATGCTAATCTTCCATGTGCAAACAACTGCTGCTCTTTCACAGGGAAGTGGATAATATATTCTTCTCTCCGACAGAACAATAGGTGAGCAACAGCAGGCAGAACAGAAGTTTTATCAGTTTCAAGATTTTATTAATGTCATTGGTGCTGCAAACTGTACAATACATATGCTGCCAGTAGAAAACCAGTGTGTTTCTTACAAAACACATCCAGCCTTTTATACATAAATAATTAGATTAGGCAAATTAATTTAATTTTTATTTTTTCTCTTTTTGACTTTATCTGATTAAAAATGGTAAACCCAACATTATTTCTGAAGTGGCTTTGTGAAAAGGTCAATTTTTACTTTATAAATCAAATCTGTAGCCAACTCCTTATTTTCTGGATTATGTTTTCAGCATACTGATACCTTAAATGTTCTGTTCATATTATAGAACAGGATAAAAATATATGTTATCCTTCTCTTCCAAGGAAAACTGGCTGTGATCTGGGAAAAGGTGGAACAATTTTTTATCTACAAAAAAAATGACATGAACAGTAAAAAAAAAAAACCACTCTAAATCTCTGTAATGTAGGCTTTGAAAATAGAGTGTGAAGTCCAAGAAAAAAATATAGGCAAGTTACACAATTAGAAAGTTCATGGCATCTCTGATCTATTGCAGTTAGAGTTTAATAAAACATTGAATTGAGACATTTAAAAGTTGTAAAAGCCATGACAATAAAGAGAAAAACAAAACCCAAAACATCTAACTCTGAAGGAAATGAGTTTGTCACATGATAAAGCTCTCCCTTAGTGCTATGTTGTGCTTTTTCTGTGAATGAATCACGAAGCAAGCGAGGGGCTCTGGGTGCTTGCTTTGGCAAAGCTGTGGGCAGGTGTCTGTCATTTTTGCTGATAACCAGCGAGATTAGCATGTTGTGACCCTCACAGATTGTGTCCACCATTCCGCTTCACTCCTTGCACTAGAAAGAATGTCCAAGTTGGAGATTTACTGCATATTTATTATGTAGGCAAGTCCTACCTGATACCATCCTGTCTAAATGCTCTGTATCTGCTGCTTTCCCCCCAGCCCCTCTTAGAGAACTGTTCAGGTGCCTGTGCTATCCTGCATCATTTTCCCTGTCACAGGGCGCCCCAAGAGCAGCTGTGCCAACAAAAATCAGGAGCAGTATCTCTTGAGAAAATTATGACTTTCTGAACAGATTGTTTTTCATTTATTTGCATTGCTCACAAACTTCCTATCTTCGCTGGTACTTCTGGTCAGCCTACAGCTAAGGACCTACATCCTTAAGAGGGTGAGTCACTCTCGATGAGTCAGCTCTGCATCACTCTGAAGCATTAAGGTGCATTTTGCATCACTCCAGCTGAGGTTTGAGGTCAAATAACTGCCAAACCACAAATTATCCCCCTCCCTTACCTGGCATTCATGTGCAGAGGGACACCATGACGTGTACCTATCTATCTTTTTTCTCCCTGGTTAGTACTCAGGCTTTGTTATCTCAGAGAGATATCAAGTGCAACGGGCTAGTTGCTTGTGCGGGTAATAAGTTGTTCCACAGCTCATCTCAAACAAGAGGCCACCTTTCCTCACTGTGTGTGGAAAACCAGGAAATGAAAATGGATTTATTTCCTGAGAACTTATTTTCTTAGACCCGGAAAAAAAGTCTTCACATTCTCTGAGGCATAATACAGGTATCACATATAGACAAACTGATAGTTGCAGCAGCATGCTAGAGTTTGCAGATCTTTAAAGACCCTTTTCATCGTGTACAAGAACCCTTGACCCCCATGTGTAAGAAATCACACAAGGAAGGCTGGGCATGGCTAAGTCAAGACCCGCTCATCAAACTTAGGGCCAAGAAGGAAATGCACAGGCAGTGGGAGCGGGGAGAGGTGTCCTGGGAAGAGGATACATGCCTCTTTGTGTAGAAATGGAGTCAGGAAGGCCAAGCACATCTGGAGCTGAACTTGGCAAGGATGTAAAGAATAACAGTTATATCAGCCAGAAAGAGAAGGCCAAAAAAAGCATCCCCCCTTCCAATGACCACCACTGGCAAACTGGTAACAATGGAGAAGGCTGAGGTACTCAATTCTTTTGCCTCAGTCTCCAACGGCAACCTCTCTTCCCATACCTCTCAAGTGGATGGACTGCAAGGTAGGGACTGGGGGAGGAGAGTCCCTCTCTCTGTTAGAGAATATCAGCTTCATGATGATGTGAAGAGCCTCAATGTGTATAAGTCTGTGGGACATGACGAGATGCATCCCGGAGTCCTGAGGGAACTGGCTGATGTAGTTGCCGAACCACTCTCCATGATAATTGGAAAGTTATGTCAGTCATGCGAAGTCCCAGGAGATTGGAAAAAGGCAAACACCACATCCATTCTGAAAAAGGGTAGAAAGGAGGGCCCCAGGAACTACCGACCTCTCAGCCTCACCTTTGTGCCTGGGAACAGAACAGATCCTCCTAGAATAAGGCACATGGAGGACAGGGAGGTAATTCAAGACAAACAGCACTGCATCATCAAAGGATAGTCCTGTCTGATCAAACTAATGACCTTCTATGATGAAGTGACTAAACTAGTGGACAAGGGAAGGGCCATATATGTCATCTATCTGGACTTTTGTAAGGCCTTTGACATAATCCCCCACAACATCTTTCTCTCTAAATTGGAAAGAGATGGATTTGATGGGTGGACTGTTTAGTGGATGGGCAGTTGTTTGGATGGTCACATCCAGAGGAAAATGTCAATGGCTCAATGTCTGCATGGAGATCGATGACAAGTGGTGTCCCTCAGGGGTCTGTAAGGAACTAAGTGCACCCTCAGCAAAGCCACAGAAGACACCAAGCTGAGGGGTGAGGTTGACACACACGAAGAACAGGATGCCATCTAGAGAGACCTAAACAAGCTTGAGGAGTGGGTCCATGGGAAAGTCATGAGGTTTAGAAAGTTCAGCTGCAGGATCCTATACCTGGGTTGGAACAATCACCAGTATCAGTGCAGGCTGGGGGGTGAACAGATCGACAGCAGCCCTGCTGAGAAGGATTTAGGGCTGCTGGTGGAGGAGAGGCTCGACATGACCCAGTAATGAGCACTCACAGCCGAGAAAACCAAACGTGTCCTAGGCTGTATCCAAAGCAGCGTAACCAGCAGGGCAAGGGAGGGGTTTCTGTCCCTTTACTCCACTCTGGTGAGACCTCACCTGGAACACTGCATCCAGCTCTGGGGTGCCCAGCACAAGGAAGAAACACACCTGTTGGAGCAAGTCCAGAGGTGGGCCACAAGGATGGTTAAAGGGATGGAGGAAAGGCTGAGAGAATTGGGATTTTTCAGCCTGGAGAAGACTTCACCATGACCTTGTTGCACACTTCCAGTACCTGAAAGGGGCTTATAAGAAGGATAGGGACAAAATTTTTAGTAGGGTATATTGTGATAGAACTAGGGCTTAAAAAAAAAAAGAGAAGAGAAGGTAAATCTAGATAAGATAAAAGGAAGATATTTTTTACTGTGAGGGTGCTGAAACACAGGAACATGTTGCCCACTGAGGTGGTAGATACTCCATCCCTGGAAACACTCAAGGCCTGACTGGATGGGGCTCTGAGCAACCTGATCTAATGGAAGGTGCCCTCTTATTGCAGGGGATTGCTCTGGGTGACTAGACTCTAAAGGTCTCTTCCAGCCCAAACGGTTCTGTGATTCTACAATTCTAGGCTGACTTTACCAAGCCAAGCTCCATTTTTGGGACATCCAAATCAAACCTAACGTATATTTCCTGGTAGAAGGACCTGATCTGATAGACATTATTTTCACTGTTTCTTAAGTGTTGCCAGTGTAGAACTCTGAGCTGGTTCCCTGTGGACTCTTTGTCAGACAATGGGTGCTTTTAGAGCAAAAGTCATTTTGGCAAATGGAAGTGCCTACAGAAGCACTTGGATGCTTCCATAAGTGGAAGGATGAAGTGAAGTGAACCACAGCAATAGTTCTATAGACAATAAGGGGAGAACAGAGTAATTCACTGAGATGCAATGTCTGTATTGAATTAGATTAATACTGTCTTTTGTGTTTAACTTACAGTAAGCTTTGTTCTAATTTAGTTCAATATTAAAATACAGTGCAAGTGCATCAGCTTGTAACTCTATTTTAGCAACATACTGTGCATTAAGAACATCTTTAATGAAGAAAAACTTTCACAGAGGTGAAATTTTGTTAAGTGTCATCTTAAAACCCGCAGTGATTTTTCTTTTTTTTAAAAATCTGAAGTTAAATTAGAAACCCTGCCTCCTCTGGCTTTGCTAAAAGACAATTCTATGTTGGAAACCTCTGCAAGGTTTATTTTGTTCTAGACATCTGAAATTCTGTTAGAAAAAGTTTGAAATTAACCCACCCTTAGAAGCTTGCTTGGATATTAAAAATCTCTAAAATTCAATTTGATTTCCTAGCTTCTGTGCCAAGGATTATGTGGTGCCTGATTTTTGAGTCTAGCTCTTCCCTAGCAATTATTATTTTAACTGGAGCATAAAATTAGCCATCTCCAAAATTTGTATCTATTGATTACAGTAGTAAAAAGGAAAAGGGACAGATAGCTCTTGAAGAATTATTCATCTGTCAATATGATATAAACACGTGACATGTGAACAAAATAATGTTTACAATACAGAAGTCTGAAATAATGTAATGCTACCTATGTTTCACATTTAGGACTGGATGCACAGGAAGCATTACATACAGAAATTATTTTTGATACATACTAGGAATGTCTTTATCCTACACTAAATCTAGAAGCATATGAGGGTTCTTTTCTACGTACAGGAAAACACTATGGATAGGCTACCAATATAATTCAAGATTTTCCTTATCATTTAATCTGTGGGGTTTTTGACATTTTTTTGTTTTCTAACGTTTTCTAATGGATCTATACAGGTTTTTTTCGCTTTTAATGGTGGAAAATTGGAACACTTAATAGAAAAATAATCTATGTAAATGTAAAAAGTTATATTTAGGGAAAAGTTATTATGTTATTGTCCTGGGGTGACTTTATGATGCTGTATTCCCTAGCATCTGCCCTATGCCAGACATAAGTTCTGTGCCTTTAAAGCTAGGTCAGGGAGAGTGAGGGGAGCTGGTGGAATTCTTTCATCATTTTGTGCTGAAAAGAGAGATAGCTTGCTGGCTTCTTCTGCCCAGCTGCTTGGCCTCTGCAGCAGGGAAGGGAGTTACATTCCTCTTGCTTTTTAGCTAGCTTCTTGTTTGTTAGCTAAAGCAAGGAGTTTCCTGGGACTTGGGGTTCTTCTTCTCTTCTGGACTGTTCAGAACACCAGAACATACCAGGAGGCCCTACACCATGGCCTGGAGGGGCTCGCGCTGAACCCCAGCGCTGGAGAGGAGAGAGCCGCACCCACAAAGGACTCTGAAAATCTTCCCAGGTCTTCTCCACAGTGAGAGGTTTCATTATGTAACATTATTCATTCTTTTTTCCTTGCCTGCGTGCACTTTGCTAGTTACATAAATAGTTTTTTTCACTTCCTCTGAGGAAATTATTTCTGAACCTGTGAGGGAGGGGCTGCAGAAATCTGCCTTCTATTACAGGATACGTTCGTTTCGGACATTTTCCTCCAAATTTGTCTCAAACCAAGACAGTTGTATACAACTTTCCTTTTCTGTAAGCACTTCATGTAACAAAATGTACACATTTGATGTAAATGGTCACATGATCATCCCAAACCAAAGGAAACATCCCATTCTTCCATCCTTTTTGTGTTCGAATGAAAACTTTCTTATTCAATGTTGTGTTCTGCATGTCATGTGGTGGCTATGCCAGGAGATTTGCACTGAAACAAAATCTTGACAAGAAATCTTGTGGAATAAAGAATTTGGGGAAATCTGTATGAACATTTTGCCTGTTTCCTTATCCAGCAGGAGCTGAAAAAAATCTTCCCAGGTTAGCAAAGATTGTTATGTACTGTTTTTGTAATTCTATGTTTTCTTTTACTTCTGTTTAGCTTGGGTTTCCCATTTATGCATATGAAGCCTATTTGTCTGACGTATATGGTAACATTCTGTTATTCCATGGGAAATTGGCTAAATGTCTTGAGAAGCCTGGGATGGTTTCCAATATTTGGTATAATTAGGAGCATCTCAAGTTATGGTGGTTTTTTGCACCAGTGAAAACCAGGAAAAATTGCTTTTAGTGCTTATTTAACTAAACTGCAGTGGGGTTTTTAAAATTATTTTCCCTTTCTTTTTTTTTTTATTGTGCACTGCTCTTTTTTTTCTGTATTTTTCTCTGCTGCACAAGGACATTGTAGAATTTCCTGAAGGAGGCTGCCACAAACTAGCCTGAAAAGGTCTTTCATAAAACTAATTTAATCTTCTGTCTGTGATTTCATGGGATTTGGATCAGTCTGGGAGAAACCGGCCATCTACTTGAAGAAAGTGGTTACTTCCACAGCACAACTGATGTTTCATTTGCTTTGCTGATTCACAGAAGGTGCAAGCTAATCAGAACAAGTGATTCATGAGGTAAAGCTGAGCAAAGACAGTCTTCTGTGAGAATCTTAATTGCCATTTTGTAGCTTTGGCTCTTGTGTTTTAATCCTACAGAAGAAATGGATATCTCCCTGCAAACTTGCAGGATTCTGGGGGACACAGAGTAGAGTAACTGTAAAGCTTTTGTGCTCAACTTCTTCATGGTTCTCCAGTCAGGCCAAAGCTAGATTTTACCATCCTTCCTTGACAAGTGAAAACACAGCAAGACAGTCATTGCTAGTTTTGTATGAGGTATGACCTCTAACTCTTCAATCTAAAAATATCCCCTTTGCTGCCTGTAGGAGATCAGGAACCAGAAAGCCTCCTGCCTTCACTGAAGCCATCTTTAGACAGAGGCATTTATTGGCAGGGTCCATACATACATATACCACATGTGCCTTGACTCTGCATTCCACCTTCTGGGATAATTTACAGAGGCGTAAAGGCTGTGAAGGACTTTTCCAGACCTTGCCAAAGACCACACCACATCTAGTCCTGATCCTGGGAGTTCTGAATGTATCTGCAGACCTGAGGGAACCCTCCTGGCTACTCATTTTGCTACGCAGAGCAGCTTTGGAAGAAAGACTGTGCAGATCCATGGAAGATAGGTTAGCTAAATCTCCTCTTCCACACAGAGCAGTCAATTGCTCACTCATCCAGGGACTCGTCCCACACAGCCCTCACATCTTTCATGGGTGACTACCCGGGTAGAAAACTGTTTGGATTATCAATGGTTAATGTGTTGTTCCCTGTGTGGATGCCCGTGGTGAGTACTGCAGAGGTCTGTCCTGTTTAATGTCTTTGCCAATGACTTGGCAGAGGTGGTAGAATGCATTCTAGCCGAGTTTGCAGGTGACACAAAGTTGGGGGAAATATTTGATATGCCAAAGGGTAAGGCGGTCTTCTTCGTTGGAGGAATGTGCCAACAGAAGCCTCATAAAATTGAACAAGGACAAATGCCAAGAACACAGCTGGATCCTGTGTTCAGTTTTTGCCTCCCCCAAGTACAAAAGAGAAGACTTAGTGGAGAACCCCAAGCATCACGGGGTTGGAGTGCTTGCCCTACATGGAGAGCTGATCCTATTCAGACTGGCGAAGGCATGCTTTTGGGAACATTTAACAGTTCCCCCAGTACCTACAAGGAGTCATTGAGGAGATGGAGCCATGATTCTCAAAGTAGTACAAGACTTCTTGTCTAGACTCACACTGTAACTGATAGAGAGAAAAGGCATTTTTGGAATGACATTATTCTCATCTGGAGGCAGATGTCTAAAATACGCTGTCTGGATCATGCATAAGTATATTTTTCTCCACTGGCTACATTGGAAGTTTAGGTGAATAGCTGAGTTGTAGCTGCCTGTGATGTAGTTGCCCACAGAGACAAATGAGATCATTCCTATCTGAAATGTCAGCAACCACCCACCACCCTTCCTATCTGCTCTGTACACCGAGAGCTGTATGACAGACGCAGACCAGCTATCTCCCGAGATCCTTTGTCTTTGCAGGTGGGTGCATGTGAAGCCCTGTGAGAGCAATTCAAGGGTAGCATGAATCTGTGGGCAAAAATGGCTTTTTGCATTGTACAGAAACCAAAAAGGACTGACAGACCTTCAGAAAAAATTTAATCTTGATAACAAAAATGACGATTTTTTCATGCCTGTCTTCATGATGTGAATCTGGTAGAAATAGTCTAGCATTTCCCCTGTTTTATATTCAGTAGATGACAGCACAAATAATTGGCATCGCAATTATGTACCTTAATCCTACCAGTTGAATGATAATCCCAAATTACTCCTTCTGCTTGAAGAAGGATAAGGAGCTCGTAGCTGATCTACCTCACAGGTCAATGTATTAGGTTTGTGTGCAGCTCCTCTGAGTACTTTTGGTATATGGAAGAATTGTACGCCAGGGAACCTGACCAGGGTTGCAAAATTTCAGGAGGGGGAGAGGAAGACAGTTTTAAAACTGAGGTCTGAACGAGCTTGTATATCTCTTATATACAGATACATACACAAGGCTGCAGGATACCTGGGTTATGAGAAATTAGACATACTATCTCTGTCTGATGGTTCTGGTGATTAACGTGCAGAGACCTCTCACATCTCAAAGCACTGGCACATTAATCTGATCAATTTAGGCAAGTGATGTCAGTTGTATAGAGTCATATTTTACAGAAGTCTCAACTTTGCAATGTTAGGACTGTGTTAATTTACTGCCTAAGTACAGCAATAGTTTGGAACAAAATTCATTTTGACTTTGTTAAAAACCATGTAAGTTTTATTTCTGGCTAGAAGCTTTTCATAACTAAATTCAACTCTGTAAGTCAGAGCAAAAAAATTAATACTTATGGTCATGTCCCCATTCAGTCAATGGTAAAAACACAATTTTGTTCTTTATGTTCCTTTCAGTAAGTAATGTATGACTCATGAATTTACTTTTTATTATTTGATAATATTTTTCTGTCATTTCTTCCCCACTCCCTGCTGTGTGGTTTTCTGTGAATGGTTTGTGGCAGCCACAGCATTTGAAATCAGACTCATCCTGGCCAAAGATACATAGTTTTCCTCTTCCTAACTGAACGAACATGTGACAATCAGTATGATGTGTACCTGAGGGAAAAAATTACTGAAGATGTCAGCAGGTAAACAAGGAATGTGGAACAGGTAGAGATTGAACAAATTTAGAGATTGATAAAGAGGATATGTAAGGATTTTTGCAATTTAAAACTTTTTTTTTTTCTTGGTCAAACTAAGACCAATAAAAAAGTTTCTGTGTCATTATTAATAGAACTGAAGTGCAATTTTTCATAAGATTCAACAAATTAATTGTATGTGAACATAATAAAAATAGAAGGCATAATTCTGAATCTGTTGATAAGGAAGATTTTTGTCATTGATTTCAATGAAATCAGGGTTTTACATGAGGTATTTAAAACTTTCAAAATGCAACCAAAGGAGTGCACATGCAGCACACAGAGGAGGGAAAAATATCCTGTGGGTTTGAATTAATTTTGTGCGTGCGTGTGTGTGTGTAATTAAGTGTGCTGAATCTTGCAAAAATAAATTATTTATTCACACAGTTTTGCATAGGTAGAAATGGATTCTGAAGAAATATTTCAAACTGTAGTTTGTAAAGTGAAGATTGTGGAGAACTGAACAGAGCTTGTTTTGATGCTTCTAATGCAAGAGACAAACTTTCATGAATTTGGGGAATGGAATGAAAAGAATTACATCAGCAGATGAAAGGTAATTAAACCTAAGGAGCAAAAGATGTAAAATGCAGTTATTGTGTCAAGCTCTCAAAGCTGCACACAACTGGGATGTGTATGCTGTTCCTTAAATTGCAAATATCAAAAGAAATAATTGGCCTTGTGAGCACAATGGCAAGTATCTGAAAAAGACACACTTCTGTTTAGATTGAAGGATATTGAAAATCTCTCTTAGAAATTGCTTCTGAATACATAAACAAGGTGGCACGGTTGCTTAAAAATATCTGAAAAGGAAACTGAAAATTTCATTTTGGAGGAACTTGCTGTTAGCTGAAAGTTTATTCATGCTAGAATAAAGGTCCTCCTTTCTATATAGTGTCTTCCAAACTCAGATTTCAGGGGTATATTGAGGGAGAACACCTAAGATGAAAACCTGCAAAAAAGACATATTTCTCATATTTGAATGTGATGATAACTCTTGGAGTGCTGAAGAACTATTTGTATAGAACAGGGGCTAATGGTTTTAAACTGAAAGAGACTGATTTAGATTAGTTTCCCAGAAAGGTGGTAGATGCCCTATCCCTGGAAACATTAAGGTCAGATTGGACAGGGCTTTGAGCAACCCGATCAAGTGAAAGATGTCTCTGTCCATTGCAGAAGGGTTGTACTAGATGACTTCGGAAGGTTTGCTCTAAACCAAACTTTTCTATGATTCTATGAACTCCTGGCCTCAGAGCAGTGGGTTCTAAACTTCAGGTAGATTCAAAAATCAGTTGAATAACTTTAGATGTAAGAGTCCATTGAAACTAATTCTGATTCAGCTACAAATAACTACAGGTGGTAAGTCTGTCCATGAAAAATACCTCTACTCTTCCTAAAGATATAAAAACATATATTTTTCTTTCATTCTACTTTTCACTATGTACTTGTTACTGGCCTAGATAGAACTTCAGTGTGACTCCACATAGCTCCTGCTGTGGTTAATCTGTGTGTGCTCTGTGTGGTTTCCCTTTCTCTTAGAACGAAAAGATGGAATGGTTTAGATTTTGGCTAACCCTGGGGATGGTCACAGTATATCTTCCATGGGTTTCCCAGCAGATTTGTTCAAGTTTAATAGGAACTCCAATTTAAAAAAGTTTTTGTTTGGGGCTCTGAGCAGAATGATTTTATTCAGCAGATAATGGCAACTACCTAAGTTCGAAGTCATGATTGCAAACTACTAATTTGGTACACAGGGAAAGAAAGGTCTTTACTTGCTATTTTCCTTTGTAAAAAACAGTGTTTACCACTGCCTAATATTTGCCTGTTCTGTATAGAGTAGAGCTGTAGATCTTGGGTACTAGGCTGGCGCTGGGGGAGACCACTGGATGGGATGAGAGTTTCAGCATGTTCTTTCCATTACAACAGTCCTGAGTAATGAAATAATTGTCTCTGCTTGCACCAAGCTTCAGACTGCTGAAAGTAACAATAAAGTTGTACTGCACTTTTATCCTAATTTGAAAGCATGTTAAACCAAGAATTTTCTTGAGCAGAACTGCAGTCCTAAGTTTTCACTTCTTTTCTTCTCAAAAGAAGTCCCCACAGTTCTTCTGTCACATTCCTCAATGATTTCATCTGATCCCTTTATCTGCCAATAGCAAATACCTCTGTAGAGACCAGTCATGTCAAAATACTAGTCTGAAGTTTTTAACACAAGGCTAAGCACTGTTCTCTAAAAGAGAAAATTACATTCCTCATGGTCAGGTGCAAGTAGACCTGAGAAAGGTCATGGAGATTCCTGTCCTTTGACACCAGAGAGGTGTCTTCTGAACTAATCACTCTAATATTTATTCCTCTTCCAGCTGATGAAGAGGAAAGGAAATTTAATACGTGATTAAGCCACTATTTTAGGTAACTCCATGAAGAGTTCAGCAGCACAGTTTTTCCTTTGACTAGGAGAAACAGGTCATCCCTAGCTCCCATATAGTTGCTTTAATGTGGTCAGATGAATCCAGTACCTTCCTCAGAAATTATTTCTGCCCTCCTTTCCACCTGCAACCAAACAAGCAGAGCAGTCTGACTTGCTTTGCAAAGCCAGGTGGCTGTATGAAGTAAGCAGGTGCAGTGATCCAAAAGCTTTGTCTTTTCATCATTCCAAAACAAAGCCATAGAATGAAAGGAACAACCACAGCCTTAAACTGATGAAAATTACACCCATCTCAGCAGTGATAATCCCAACTTTTTTTTCCTTCCAAAACCTGGGAAAAAAAAAAAGCTGGGAAAATTGTGTTCACATATTGAAGTCAGTGGTAGCTGTTTCTTTCCCCATGAAGTAAGTGATACTTTTTAATTAAAAGCTATATGTGTTATTTTTGTACTTCTCCCCTAGTAATTGATTCACTTTTTAAACAAAATTTGTATTTTCAGATAATCAAACTATGAAGTTATCATGTGATTGCAGTAATGTATATGCACAGAAAAACAGTAATTATTAGAAGTTCCCCTTTAAGGGTGAATTTAAAAGATTAACATGGGTAGGGAACCCATTAATTTGTTAATTTAAATACACACCCCCTCCCAGTTGCCTGATTAATTTACTCTGTAGTGCTCTGAACCTCCTGGAGTCAGAAATATAGAATCAGTGGGTACTGGGGGTACAAGTGACTTCCATGTCTTTGTTTTTAGTATTTCACGAAGCCCATCCATTGAAATGTACTGTTTAACAAATACAAAAATTTACTCAGCACAAGCAGAGCTCCAGCAGCTCTGGGTTTCCTCCTCCTAACCCACGCCCACCAGGTCAGAGGTCACTGTGCAGGACACATAGAAGCTGCTGGATATTTCCAAATCCCACTGTACACACTTGCAACTACTTATGATAAGAAGAGATTAAATTGCCTCTGGGTAGACACATATTTTGTGGAAGCTGGAAATAATAGGCATAATTGGTGCTGTGGGCTTAAAGAACCCATTGTTCTGCCTGGAACAAGGGCTTTTTGAACATCTTTCCCCTAGCAACCACAACACTCTCAACTCCACATTGCCCTCTGAAAAGTCCCAGGGTACATTCCTGTTTTTTTCCTGATCCTTTTTGTCACTCATCCTGCCAGCAGCATGGCAAAGGGCAGGTTTAACATCCTTTTCAAAACAAATCATTGATACCCTACAATTAACTACTGAAGCTGCCTCTGCCAAGTGAAGGTAAAGAGATGAAAGACTGAGAGGAGGAACATGAGATAGAGCTGTGTCTTTGATCTTATTTATGCACTCGCATCAGCTGCATGTGGATCAAGAGCACCACAATAACTGCACTGGCATATCCAGTTTGTCTACCTCAGTGTGCCAGGACACCTTGTGGAGTCTGCCTTTTCTAGAGCAGGTCTGCTAGAGCAGTGCCCTCAAAGTTTGAGTCAGAGCATTAGAAGAGAAACAATTACACTGACATTCCTGTCTCCCTCTGCGAGAGGACACACTCTGCTGAGACACCCTCAGTTCTGTGTAAACATGTCTTCTTTATAGCACCAAAGAAAGCAGATGATGTTGCTGTCTCCGGTATGTTTATTCCTCTGCAATTCCTCCCATTAGCCTATGAAGATTGGGGGCCTTTGCTTTATACCATTAAAGACGCGCTATTTACCCCAGCACACTACGTGCTGCTCATCAATGACATTTGCTGTAGGAAGATGTCTCTGTCCTAGCTTTTGCCACTTTTCAGATAGAGGATGAGTAATAATTTGTACATTTGTGCTTTCAAAACTCCTCACCTAGTTCTTGTTCAGCTGGCTTTCTCTGTGTTCTCCCAAGCAGCTGCTATGTTCTGTCTGCTTGCCTTTGTTACCACTCCTTGCTGCTGTTGCTGCAGTTGGCTTTGCTCATTCTCTCCCAAGATCTCTCATCCAAGATCTCTGACTCCTCCTGAGTTGGCTGCACCTTCCAGAGATTGCTGTGATCTCTGGTTGTCCTGCAGTAAGTGCTGTGAGGGCTGCCTCTTTCATCTGGAGGGATTCATTCTCCAAAGAATAATTTTTTTCCTGGAAATAGGCAAATGGCGTAATTCAGGCAGCAATCTTTCTAGGCATTAATATTGATCCGGGCTTTGGCATCACATCAACAAAATGGGTTGCCTGGTAGTATTTTCTCACTGTTTTGTAAAGCCAAATGATTGACCATTATCAGTTATTAATGAAATGTTTTTATTTTAGGTCAAGTGAAAATTGGGAAGTTTTAAATATTCCAAGTGCCTTTTTTATTTCTCTCCAGTTGGACCATTAAATAGAAAAATGAATTTTTGCACAGTCCTACTGAAGAAAATATTTTTTGTTTTCCCTGCATTATCACCCGACACAAACAACATTTACTTAGTATTCTATATTTTGCCATGGCGTCATTCATGCACAGGTGGCACAAAAAAATAATCACCTTCTTAATAATAAATATCTGAAAATATTAAGGAGAAGTTGGAAGAGGATAATTAAAAGCCCAAACAAGAATGAGCACTGAGAAAAGAAGTGCTGGTTCTTTTAGTACACTACAAAGGCCTTGTTATGTAAGTAACTAACACACAATGAAGTATATTTTTCCTTTATAAGATACCACAGAAATGACTGCAAGTATTCAACCACAACATGCAAAGGCTAGATAATGTGAGGCACAGGAAATGAGAAGATAAGGTAAAACAATTCATAGCTTTTGCACAGCTGTGAAAGGAGGAGCTGAAAAGGAGAGCAAAGATCACTTATCTGGAGGATGCATATTAGGACTTCCTGATATCCCTATGCTTGGAAAAAAAAATGCAGACATAACTGTATAATTGCAGCCCTTATGCAAGCTGATAAGAGCAAAAAAAAAGGACTTCTTTGGAAAGAACATTTGTCCACTGTAAATGCTCCAGAATCTGAATTCTGAAGTCCCTTACATAGACAAAGATGAATTATATTATATGTTCTTACGTCTGAAACTGTGATAATAACATTTGGAGGTTTTAACTACTTTATGCATTTATAAATACCTAGTTTTCATTGGGGTTTTTTTTCAGGAATGGGCCTGAAGTCAATTTTAGTCATCAGTTTTATATTTCACATGGAAACAGCAAAGAAAAGAATTCTTCTGAAGTAGGAAAATATGTTTTTGAGAACAAGGAAGTGGGTGCAGAAACTCCAAGTCAAAAAGCCATCTGAAATTAGTTCTGCAGTATTTTTCTTATGATCATATAGTCATAGAATGATTTGGGTAGGAAGGGACCTTAAAGACCATCTAGTTCCAACTCTCCTGCCATTGGCAAGGATCCATTCACCAGACCAGCTTGCTCAGGGTCTTGTCCAACCTGGCCTTGAACAATTCCAGGAAGGAAGCATCCCCAACCTCTCTCAGCAGCCTATTCCAGTGCTTCACCACCCTTTGAGTAAATAATTTCTTCCTAATATCTAAACTAACCTCTTTCAGTTTAAAACTCTTGCCTCTTGTCCTGTCACTATCTGCCTGTCTAAAAAGTCCATCTCTTCTCTTTTTTTCTAAAACATTTCAAGGTGCCTGCAATGAGATCTCCCCGCAGTCTTCTCTTCTCCAGGCTGAACAACCCCAGCTATTTCAGCCTGTCTTTGTAGGAGAGGTACTCCCACCCTCTGACCATCTTCCTGGTCCTCCTCTGGACTTGCTCTAACAGACCCACAGTACTTCAGGTGGGGTCTCATAAGAATGGAAGGAGAGAATCACCTCCTTTGATTGCTGGCCTCTCGTCTTTTGATTGACTGTAATTTCCAAGGAAAATTTTCCTTGAAGCAGGAGAATAAAAAGACCTATTTTCATTCTCTAAATAAGATATGTGATATGCTATAGCATTATACATCCAGAGAAGAATCCAGCGAACATTCTGCAGTAACATCCAGGTGCCTGTCCTCCAGAAATTTCACTAGACAAATGTGGAGTGTGCAGGGTGGGCTGCAGGGCATGCTCTCTGAACATGTGCTGTGAGGACATTATAATAATTGGACAGCAACCAAAATAGGAGTTAATGTAAAACAGAAATCGGGAAGGCTGTCTTGTGTACAGCAGTAGGGGCACCTTAACTGCTGATTTAAAACAGGGCCAGATATGCTCAGCCTTCCGATGACTTAACATTTGACTAAGTCATTTAACACTGAGCTTTTATTGACTGCTAGTACTCATACTGGGGTCCCCACCATCATTGGAATGGCCTTTGCAGAGCTGCGCCTCAACTGCTAGTCACTCATCCAGACTTCAGCCTAGGTGGAGCATCTTGGAATTGACCCTGTTGCATTTCGAGGTTTTTTTTCCCAATTTTCAGGATCATTGCTGGTCTCACCAAATACTCTAGGCCAATTTTAACTTTTAGAATTTGGTTCAATACTTCTTTTGGGGGAGGGAAATGTTTCTACTATCTTTAGAAAGAATGCAATCAGTCTCTTTATAACCAGTTTATCCCAGAGAAAGTTGACCAATATCAGAATAAATCTGCTTTAGCAAAATAATTGAGCCTTTTCTACAAAATACAGCTTGGAAAAATAGCATCATTTATAGAGGAAAAGTTATTCTGGTGGACTGCTTATCAAAGAATTAATTTCTGTCTTTGCTTTGCTGTTTTTGTGTTTTAACTCTTTGGTGATTAATTTAGGTGGGTTTTGCTATTTTATAAATATGCATTTACAGTCAGTATTTAATTGATTTTTGCCATTAATAATTCATAAAATGCTAAAGTTATTGATCAATATGACAATTTTTATAACAAAATAATTATAACTGAAGTATAATTAATAATTATTAATCAGATGGCCAGTCATATAACCCAAGCCGTACTTTTTTTTCTGTTCTCTGTGTGAGCTCATGACAGTGGAATGTGGCAGTGCTACCAGGGTGCTTTGATATTTCTAGTCCAGGTACTTTAGAATGAGTTGTATAGAGCTTTTGATACAAGTATGTATCTGAATACATTTTTCTTTCTCTACAGCTAGGACATTTATCTTAGTCTCACAGAGGGAAAACTTCAGGTATGTCTGGTGAAATTCCAAGGCTGAATGAAATGATCAGCCTTTAAAACTAACCTCAAATCATGACCTGAATGTCACACAAAAGTTTTAGGGAATGGGATTTCAATGTAACAAGCTATTTTTTTTAAGGACTTAGGATTTTTAAACCCCTTTTTTTCACTTCTGAGCTCTTTGTCTTGGCAATACTGCAGAGTGGAATTTTCCCATGAGAAATTCTACTTCTGTCAAATGGAATGATGAAAATTTTATAAAGTTGTACTTAAAATTGGTGATGATTAGTGTTCTGAGCAGAAAATCATAACCTTTACCAATGAAAAATTCCTATTATACTTTCTAATTCATTTTTGTGTCGCAGCAGCATAGTTCATTATTTCAGATCTACTGCTGTGGTTTATAACTTCATTTAAGTTTGCCAAATACTAAAGTTTCCACCACTTCTAAGTTATTTTTCATTGCTTTACCTGATAGGTGTCACCGAGGAAATAGGAACTTTCTCTTTGCACGCATTATTTAGACAAATTCTCAAAATACTCTGTTTCAAAGAAAAAGCTTGGGGTGAAAGCAGTTTGGCAAAAAGTGAAAGAGGCAAAGTCACAGCATCAGCATGTCCAAACTCTGGAAGGCCAAGACACTGTAAATATACCTTTCTCTCACAGAAGATATATCTTAATCAGTCAATACCATGTGATTCTCAAAGCACGCATGTTTCTTTGCTCCCTGCAGTGTCCTTCTGATCTCTTCTTGTGTGATGAATGATGATCAGACAAGGGCATGACACAATAGGTTCAGGAACTTCATCTTCCAGGACATTATTTTTAGGTCCTAAGGAAAGACATCCAGGACTCTGCAGTCAACTGTATTTCTATTTATAATCAGCACCTTTCTTCAGTCAAGCACTCCAGTTTAAAAGTCAATTGATGATTGACACTACATAAAGATTTGCTCACAAGATCATTACAGCCTTAAAAGAGCACAGAACTTGTGTTTAGACAAGGGATCTAGTTAAATTCTATCTCCATCCAGGATTGGATTAGATCAGTCCTAAAATACCATCTAGCTGCAGCAACAGGATGTTAATCCTTTAAAAGCAATCATCTGGTGTGTGTGCATTTTACACCTTTGCCTTTTGTTACTCAGATAATTCCTCCACTCAATAATGGCTAAGAGGAAGGCATATAAGGGCTGTGTTTATCTCCATGCTTATGCAGAATTCCCCCTGAGAACCCTTTGCTGTTTGTGCTAGAGCCACCCTTTATATTTCAGCGGGCCAGCACCAGGAAAACAGCAAGGACAGAATCTGATACAGTATGTTCACCAGTTTTAAATTCAGATTCACTGCTGGATTTGGAATGTAGTAGAGGATTGTTTTGTTCTCTGCTTTCTCCATTCCTTCAAAGCTGAAGAAGCATTTATTTTGGTTCTCTACTTAGCAAGCTGCTTTGGAGAGCATCAACTTTCTTTGGAGTCTGTCAAGCCCTCCTCCCCTTTCATTAATTTTTGTGTTCATGATCTCTTGAAGGAGGCTTCACATACTCCTGAACAAGCAATAAAAGGTTACCTAGACCTCTGCAGAATTAATTTACTTTGCTTGCTGCTTTCTTTCCCCCTTACTGCCCCCATTTATAATTACATTAACTATGTGCATAGAAAAGTATTCTGTCTCTTTGACATTAATAACCTGGCAGTGAAGATTAATGAACTTCGTAAAATGTTCAGTATTACACGTTCATAAATGGCTAACAATCAGAAAGGGTCACCAGTACAGTGGAAATCAAATAATGACCACAGAAGAGTTTCCTAGTAGTAGCCAAAAGAAAAAACAAATAAAAAAGCCATTAAAAAACCTCCCAAGGAAAAAAAAAAGCATATTGATGTACAAAAAGCTATGCAAAGTGACTTTGTAGTTGAATTTTTTATACACTGTAGTCATTTCCCACCAGAATAGGTAGCCTGTAAAGCTTTTTTTGGTTTGGTTTGGTTTTTTTGTTATTCTAATGAGGCTTAATTTTGTTAAAAAGTTACTCAGGTTTCTCATCAAGCTCTGAGTCTTTTTCTTCATATTTTCATTTCTATACAAAAGAGAAAATCTACTACTGAGCCAAACAATGCTAGCATTTTTATGGCAAATCTCTCAGGGTTTGCACAACTGTTTGACCAGAGAGGAGACATTGAGACTGCTCTAACTGGCTTATTATGACCAGAGCTGCACAGCAGATAGGTGCAATATTAGGAAAGTTGAAAAGTGCTTCAAACATTAGTATGACCGTGAATGTTGTGTAATTTCCTGAAATTTACCCTGTATAATTATGCTGTTCCTGGTGGGATGAAATCTTCCATCAGGCAGCCTAAGAACACATTACAAGGCCTGTTTTCCTGCATCTGCTTCTCACACGTTGTTGGGGTGCAGAGGAGAAGGTCAGAGCAGCACAAAACTGAAGACCCGTGGGGAACAGTTTGCAAACGCTGTAAATTCCAGAAACCACACAAGGGATTACAGTTCCCTGGAAAGGTGACTGTGCTGGGACATGCTGAATGTCCTAGCACTGCAAGCCTGTGCAAGATGCAGTCACACAGCATAGTGAAACACGTAGTGTAGATTAATTAGCTGGTGGTTTTAGTTGGTACTGGAGTAAACAGAAGTGTGACAAAAGCCCGGACAACTGGACTTCTATGGTTGCAGTGAAATAGCATAGGGAAAGGGTCAACAAAAGATCTGCAGGATCAGAACTGCAGCTTTTGAAGCAAAATCTGAGTTCTATTTGAAATTTTCTGTAGCTGTATTTTGAGAAAACACTTTGCAAAAGTAGACTACACATGTTAATTAAAGCTATTCTCTTTAGTTATATCACGTAGGAAGCCTAAATCCAGTTTTGATGACTACTATGTCATCAGAAGGGAAATGTAGGATGACCTAGAATTCAGCCACTTTGTGATTAGTAGTTTACTCTCAGCTGCCCTTAAAATGCATTTTAACATTTACTGTTTTAAGTAGCTACTTCACAGCCTTCATTTGTTTCATCACAGCAATATGATGTATTAGGGAACTTTCATTGTTCTGATTTTGCAGATTTCATAGAGAGGAAAAAATGTCACAAGCAAATTGGTGCTAAAGATGGAAAGCGAATCACGACTTTGGACCCTCAGACACACAACCTCACAACAAAGCTGACTTTTTCTGCCTATAGTCATGTGGAGGCACATACAGGAGCTTTAGTCCAAGTGTACATGTACATTGCCTTCCACAGGCTTGTGTTTTATGCTTGCAGCTGGCTGTGGGCATAACTGTTCCCAGGACTAAAGACTTAATTTTTGGTGGACTCTATTCGTGCTAACTCACTGCATCCCTACTGTCCTTAAGGTTCCCAGGGAAGACTTTTCTAGCTATATCTTCCTCTGCAAGCACATTGTAGTTAATTACTTACATTTATGCAATTCTCTCTCCTTTTGGCTGACTCATTCTATAATTGACAGACGTTTTTCAGAAAAAGTGTTCAGGAAAATTTTGCTTGAACTTAAACATTATTATGTTGAATTGTATGGTTTGGTTTAGCTGTACAGGTCAAGTGCTCCAGCGTGATTACTCAAAGTGCAAATGAGTCACTACTTACTATCCCATTGCTCATCACTAATTCCAGAATAACACCGGTTCTTTGTTATGGGAAGGAAAAAAAGGTCTTTGAATTAACTTGTAAATGAATGAAACTTCGATCTCAATCATACGCATGAGGTAGCAAGGATGAACATTAATTATGCACTGAAAGTTTTGCCAGAGTAGGCCTAAGATCTTTCCTAAGAGTACAAATCTACTTTTCTGTAATGGGTAGAGACGAATTTGGGCCAAGATTTCTAAAATGTTGAGTAGGTCTATTTTTGAGAGCCAACTTGAGCTACCTCAAAGGAATTCTATTTTAGATAGACTGTGTAAGGAACATCTTTTTGAATATGTACATCAAAATCAGTTTATTTATTTCACACTGGATGCCTAGAAGTATCCTGAAACTTTAAAAAATTGATAGATATATTCTTTTATTTTTCCAGCATTTAAGGAAAAAAAAAGACAATTATACGCAGTCTAGAACAAAATTCAACATACAAGATTTTTTGTTTTTTCCCTGGTTTAAGAACGTATAAAGAATAAAGGTAAAGAATTTTCTCAAAAAACCAAAAATCTTCAAATAGTCCATTTAAAAATGCCATTTTCAGTATTTGACCAAACTTCCTTCTCCCAGGGCTACAGTTATGGCCATCTAGCAAATGACATACTAAACACATGGATCAACAAAACTATCAGTGTACTAGCAGAACCGACTATATGGGAAACATAGCTATAAATGCAGTCATTGCCTTTACAGGTTAGCTCAACCCATTTAAAATTCAAGTCCTACAGCCTAGAAACATGAACCATGACAATTCCTTCAGGCGATGATTTCTCTGGTTCACATTGGAACAAAGAAAACACTGTAGGAAACAAACTCCTGAAACCATATTTCAAGTTTAACTTTAGTCATTGAAGAACAAGAATATTAACAATGTAAAATGAAGCTACTTTGAAAGACAGCATTTTTTATTTGTCTTGCACTGCAGAATTGCTCCTTGAATGCGTATCAGCAAAAAAACCCAACGAACCAACCAACAGAGCAATCAAAAAACCCCAAAACCCAAACATATGTTTCTTCATAAATCCTGGAATGCTGAGGTTATATACCAGAAATAGAAATAGGAAGGGCTTGATTTTTGACTCAAGTCCAATATATTCTTCCATCAACAGTAATTTTAGGTAGAAAAAGTCGTATTCATAAACCTCTGGGCTTGTGACACAATTTAGTCAACCTTGAGCTGAACTGATTTTTATGCCATTCCACATATGTTTTCTTAATAAAGACCAATAATATACTTAAGAAGTAATGTGAACCTACAGAATACATTTCTGGAGGATATTAGCTTGTTTAGGTGTTTTCCCTGAGAGGATTTTGTGTGTTTTACAGCTTTGTGTCTGGCGATTTAGTAATTGTCCTATGTGAAAAAAACCCAGCAAGGTGACTTTTAATTCATGGCAGTAAAGAAGGCCACCAGAGGGTACTTACTCTGTGAGACTGAGATTTTTTCCAAATTTCAAACCCCAAGGGACTCCCAGGTCACCTATTGTGACCTGTAATATATCACAGGAGATTAATCATTTTCAGATTGACCTTCCAGTCACCATTATTTAAATAGTGTGGGTAATTCACATGTATAAGTGTTTATGTGTACCTTTGCAGAGTCCATGAGTATTCCCATGGCAGGTGTTTTTCCCCATTTCAGCCCAGAATCTATCTGACCAAGTCTGTCTCAGCATGATAAAGCAGGAAAGTGCATATTATGTAGGTAGTGCAGCTACAGACGGTAGGGATACGAAGATGGCAAGACACTGTGGTGCCAGAAGATGCTCCTTGCAAATGAATGAACCCCTCTGTAAGAAATCTCAGCCCTCTCATACTCTATTTTCCTGTATCAATTGTGATGCAAGTTGATAACTTAGAGTTAATTATGTGTACATAATAACACTGTAAAGAAAAGAGTGATGGGGAGGGTCCTGTGGAGGACAATGAGGGTGGTAATTGGACTGGGGCATCTTTCTTATGAGGAAAGGTGAGGGAGCTGGGCCTGTTCAGCCTCGAGAAGAGACAACTGAGAGGTGGCCTTACTAATGTATGTAAGTGTAAGGGAGGGCGTGCCAAGAGGAGGGAGCCAGGTTCTTCCCTGTGGTGCCAGTCACCAGGACAAGAGGCAATGAGCAGAAACTGATGCACAGGAAGTTCCACCTGAGTATAAGGAAGAATTTCACAGTGCAAGTGACCAACCACTGAAACAGATTGCCCAGAGACGGTGTGAAGGCTCTCTCAGTGGAGATATTCAAGAACTGCCTGAAGGCAATTCTGTGCCACGTGCTCTGGGATGTTCCTGGTTGTGCAGGAGGTTGGGTCAGATGACCCACTGAGTCCACTTCCAACCTTCTCCATCCTGTGATTCTGTAATGAACAGGACATTTCTGAGATAAAAAGAGACCTGAAACTTATCTTGTATAACCGCTATACCCTGCCCTAACACACTACTAATTAAGCAATGAAGAGAGTGAAGATTGTGTGATTTGACTTTTTTCAGCTACTTTCACTCTTATTGTGTTTATTCAAAATAATTAAATAGCTGTATAAGACCACAGAACTGTGTCTTAATGCTCAAACAAACAAATAGAAGCAAAAATTTTTTAACTTGGCAACTATTGTGTGGCAATGATGAATGGGGAAACAAAGATGCAAGAAGTGGCACCAAAATGGAAGCTCTTTTTCCATCTATTTGCCTCTCCATTTAAAAGAGGTGGAGATAGGGGCATGGCATCAACAGAAGTTAACTGGATTTTCTTGAATAGGAACAATATTGCTTCTATTCATTCATGTGAGGGTTGCACCTTTGCTGTTCATGTACTGTGCAGAATATTAGGAGCGCATCCTTCCAAATTGGGATTCCAGGAGCCTGTGGGTTGTGCTGTGTAAAAATGCATGAGGTTGGTTACCTGTGCTGGGTTAGCTATGCAGCTAAGACAGAGGGATTGGTAATGGGGGCTCACCCCACTTAGTCTCTACACACAGTGGGAATACCTAAAGATCTCTGCAGCCTGAACTGATACTCTCTGAGCTATCTAGGAAGGAGCCAGATTGAATCTAGATGCCGTGTACAGATTTTAGCCTGAGACAATCAGTCTTGCTGACATGGATCCTGCAAAACACCCTATGACCTCTGTGTCAATGCTAACTTGTGTCTGGCCAGCTTGGGGCAGATACAGGCAGCAAAGCTGTGCCTGCCTACACTATCCACATGTATATATATCCATCCTTCCATAAATAAGAGAAAGAATATAAATGCATTGCCGTGTTACAGTAAAACGCATCCCTAGAGAGCACAGTTGGATGGGATGGATGTACTGAGTACGACTCCATAGGAATCTCCCTCAAGCCCTAGCTGTTTTCATAATTGCCTTTGGGAAGCAGCTGAAAACCAAGGAGTGCATACCTGTGGGACACCACTTTGTTATATCACTTGTCATCCCTCTTCTACCCTCAGAGACCTCTTCATTCATTATCTTCAGTCTTGCCTAGCACACAGGTTTGGAACCTCATCAATCCCGAAGACATGTTGCCCATAAACTGACAAAACAAAACCACCCTCAAGTATAGATTGAGTTTAAAAAATCTGCCTGCTGTGTAGCCCTAAATCCAAATATGAAATAACTGCAAAGCTGAGCAGCCTTTTATGTTCTCACCAGTGATACTCCACAAATGTTTTTTGCTCTCCTTCTGGGAGCACACAGCAGTCCTGTGAGTCCTGTGGGGACCTGATTCTTGTGTTGGCTACAAAGGAAGGATTTCTGGATGAATTTTACAGCAGTTAAAGAGCAGTTCTTCTTCAAATGCAATTTTTACTTTCACATGTTTTAAGGTTTAAATAATGTCTTTTACAATTTCAATTTCCACGTGCAAATATTTGTCCAGCTTTTGATTTCTGTCAGAAATTCAAATGAGGATGAGGTTTAGAAGAGGGATTTGGTTTTCCAAACGTAGGTATGCATCTAGCATGACTTGAGATGCCCTTGGATATCTTGGGCATCCAGGCTGGCAAATAAGCCACAGATCTGAACTCTTCTGGAGCAATAATTCTAGAATATCTGACAGCACGTTAATTTGCATGATGTATGCAACATCCCTCTTCTTGCTGGCAGTGTAAACCTCTGGGTTCTCTAGATAGCACCATACGTACAGATACCAGTATCTGTACTCTAGATAGTTAAATTGATTGAGTTTGGGTTTTGGTGAGAGGGAGTTGTTGTTTTGTTTGTTTGTTTTTATCATATCAAATATGCTTTTCTGGGTGATTTTTGAATGCATATGTGATGGTGGAATGATGGGTGCCTTAAATCACTGGCTAAACTGTGTCCACAGGTAATTGTTACTTCCAAGGTGAGACCTACGGTAGTATGTCATTGCTGTTCGTTTGCATGCTCCCTTGTATCCACTGTTAGTTGTACTTGTGTGTTGCTTTATCCCATGGGTAATCTCAGTGCAGATTTTTGTTGCATGGACAGCATGCTGGAGAACTGTACTTTCATCTCATGATGAAAGGAAAACCAACAGATTTATCCAGTCTATGTTGTGCAGCAGTGGCCACATCAGCAACTCTGTACATACGGAGCAAAATCATAACAATGGTACCAGCACACAGCAGTTTAGTTTGCAGCCTGGAAATGGTGTAAAAAAGAAGATTGACTAAATCATTGATGCTTTACTGTCCAAAAGCTTAGGAAGAAACTATCTCTTTCCTCCTCTCCTGCCCTCCTATCTTCCAAATAAACAAACCTATCAAAATATGAATAGATGCCCATAAGATAGAGGGGGAAAACACAAAACAAAACAAAGAATAAATATTTTGGGAAAGTGAATTAGCTGAGAAGAAAAAGAGCAAGTTAAGCATCTGACTACTCTGCAATAGAAATGGAAAAATATTAGCAAATGAAAGTAGAAAGGTCAGAGTTTTCATTCTCTTTTTCTGCAACAGTCTTCACTGAAAAGGTTAATTTTAGTCAGGTGGCTAGCTTAAATCCACAAGCTAGATAACCTAAAAATTCACCCTATATCATCTGGGTGACAGAAGGTCTTTCAAACCTGCAGGTAGGTACTTTTGAAAATCTGAAGGAGCTGGAGCTGAGTCAAGCTTCCAGAAGACCAAAAAATTGACAACAAAAATGCCCGTCTGTTTCAAAGGAAGAGCTCCCCCCCTCCACTGTCCCAAGACAAGGAGCTTAGGAACTTTCAATTTCTACAAAGAAATTGAAATATAATGAAGTAAACCTTGTGTAAACACCTAGAAGATATGAGAAAGAAAACTTTTAGCAAATACTTTATCAAACATATATGAAACCAATCTAATGTAGCCCAGTAGCAAACTCTGTGTTACAAAGGCTCTGATTTACCATCTGTGAAGACAAACTAGGAAGATACACAACAGCTCTTAGGTGGATGGGCTGCTGTTGGAAAACTTCTTGGAGAATAGCTATTGAGTATTTGTTGCCAGGAGTGAAGAATGTATTGAAGGGAAATGATGCAACTCAAACAGGGCACATTTCCTTGAGAACAAGAACCAAGTGTGACCTGAACACAGGAGCTGTAGATTGCACAAATATAGAGAAAAACTGGCTAGACAGCAGCTTGGTGTGTGGCACAAGGGATTACAGAGGACCATAAGGCAGGCATGAAGCAGTAATGGTTTGCCACTTGTCATAAAAGGTGTGTCCTTGGATGGATAAGCAGGGTTATTTTTTGTGAGGGACATGAAATGGTTCTCTCTATTTGATCCTGGTAACAGCTGAGTGGACTTGTGAGAAGTCTTTATTACTTATTTTGAGTAAAATATGCATAACTGGAGAGAAGTGCATAGCAAGCACGATTTAGAAAATCCTGTGAATGGGGAAAAGCTAATTGAAGCCATGGAGTTTTTTAGTTAAGGAAAGATATAACTTAAGGCAGACATGGAATCACTTTCCAAGAAATTAGTTATAAAGAAAAAGAGAATAAAGTCTTCTCTGTATTTTATGAAGAAAAGGACAAAAAGTCGTAAGTCTTTAAACTTGTCCATCAAGACTGGTATAAGTATAGCTGAACCTGCCTTGGGGAGTGATGGGGAATGGATGATCTAAATGCTTTCCAGTCCCATGGTGTGTGAACTATAGCTCTGTATTTATATCTCTATTAAGCAAAACCAATATTTTATTTATGAAGCATGCATACCTTCTTTTTTTTAGCTGTCTTAGAGAATAAGTATATGAATTGAGTAAGCCATCATTCCCTCATCTTATCTCAGCTGGACATAACCAGAAGGTGCAAGAACCTGAGTCAGATCTTTAGAAAGGCTTCAATTATTTTGGATTGATTCCATTTTAAGGTGTTACAGTCAAACTGTGATTAATCGACCTAGTTACGGCACAATTTTTCAGTAGAACTGTCACAGACAGTCCATTTTTAAAGAGATTTTGCTGCTGATTGACCAAGAAAGAAATTACTTATAACTGTTGACATTTCTACATATATTTGCCCACCAAAGCTTCCTATGGAAGCAGATCACTGCCACCAGCGCTTTTGAGTATTTGAGACTGCATTCTTGCTCTCACACACTACATTATGCCTCACTGATGCAGTTTCAGCTCGAGGGCTCAAAATCTCTGTGTTGTCTGTGTCAAAACGGGAGCTCAAATTCACAGTGCTCCACCAAATCAAAGAGAAAGCTTTTGAATAGAGTTACATCCATCTACTTATCTGTGTAGATAGACATTTATTTTGCTTCTCTGTCATTTATTTTCATGGATAAGGTCCTTCTGCCTGTGGCTTGAATGTTCCTGACTGACACATGCTCTGGCCATTCCCACAGATAGTTCATTCCTGAAGCAGTGCAGGCAGACAAAACCTTAATAATATTTGAAAACTTTAGGAATTGTAACTCAGTCTGTATTGATACGGGGGATTTTCCTGACCAAAGTGCCCTTGGCCTTGTTGAACTCCATGAGATTTTCACCTCATGGATCCCCTCGTGGACTCAGGCCAGGTTTGTTCGGTAGCAGTGTTATTGGTGGCTGCTCCAAGTAACTGATACGCCGGTTAGCGGCAAAAGAAAAGAATGTTTGAGTAGCATGTGTGTTATTTGTTTACAGCTTCTAGTTGCTCAAGAAAGCCTAAGATAGGAAAAGGATTTAAGCTATGTCTTTGTTCTTGCAATTTTGAGTTAGCCTAAGTGGCGCTTATCTACTGAAATCTTGACTTCTGAAAATGTAGTTGGTTACTCAGACTCTATAGAAAAAACAGAAAGGGCATCTGAAGAGGCCTGTCCTGAGTTCCAGGGATTTTCTCTGTGAAAGTATCAGCATGGTTAATATTATGGGACGCCAGATGACTGACTTTGCAAGCTAAAATTCTTGAGCTGGGCATACAGAGTACCTGCTCATTTTTACTCATTTTTTTCCTTTTTTAACCACAGTCTCAACTTCACAGTCTTGGCTTGACTTTTTCTTTTTTAAATTTTTTAAATTTTTCTTCCAGTGCTTAAATATGTTTCCTATTCTAAGGTTCTCCCAAGATCTGCATAATCTTGGCATATCAATTGGGTAAGTTTTGTGTGATTGTAGAAATAGCACCCCAGATGAATCATATTTGACATACATTAAAATATGCGGAAATATATAACTAAATTATGGCTAATACAGGAATGACACACTGTCTGACAACTCAGGCAAACATAAGTCACTACCTATAAATGGAGATGCTAGAATCAGCTGAAAAGCAGTTAACTCTTTCAACCTGAAACAACAAAACCCGTCTTGGTCTTTATCAAACTGGATATAACACACAGTGGGTATGACTGGGGTGGGTGTGGAATAGGAGAAGCACGAGCTCTTGGCCTGTGAGTACTGTGGGTACCTGCCTGTAGCACCAACTCTGCCTCTCCAAGGTGCCCAAGGTGCCCTGGTCCCTGCCAAACAGGGAGAAATTCTCAGGCTTTAATGTGGAAGCAGAAATGTGAGGTTCATAAATTCTTATTGGCCCTGCAAGGAGCATGGCCATGGCGCTGTAGTGCTGTGCTAATTAGCCTTATCCGAATTAATTAACAGACTCATAAACTGAACTCAATCGAGTGGAGCTTTTGCCTCCGAGTCCTGGAAGAAGCTCATTCAGAACCAATTCTGGGGTCTTTGCATACAACACTATTAAGCCTTCCAATAACATCCTTCAAAGCACAGCAACCTAGTGCCAGTCTCTGACTTCCTTCAGTGCCACCAGAGCAATCTGCACTCAAGCAACACGGTCCTGCAGAGTGATGTGGTCACAGGCAATGGTGCCATGAGGGTCAGGCACATCAGGGTGGTCAGGGAGAGTGGCAGTGCCAGCAAGAGATGGTGGTACCAAGACAACGCCGGCACCGGTGAGGTGACTGGGGAGTGCCCCCAGCACAGCTGCCTCCAGCAGCGTGCAAACAGGCAGCACTGGAGGCAAAAGCTGTGGCTCTGCTCTTTTATGCTGTGTGTTGATCTTGCTTGGCTCCAAAGAAAGCAGTTTTAGCAGCAGCAATGAGCTCTACCACCTCTCAACTAGTTTTAGCCCTTGAAAGCAAGAAATTAGTCTTTTCAAATACAGTCACACAAGAGCTTTTTTAATAAAACTTCTAACTAAAAAGAAAAAGGATTAAGGATATCATTAAAGTAAAAGCTGAACTTAATACCTTATATTATCAAAGCCTTAACCATTTTCATTTTCTTCCTTTCCTCTGCTACCAATAGGACTTTTCCAGGTTTTTAGTGGTAGTTGTTGCTGTGGAATGAAGCAGACCAAAACCACTGTTCAAAACCCTGCACCTTTTTTACGTGTTTGGTGCTGTATCTAGCTTTTGTACTATCTCTATTGTGACTCTGGTCCCATTGCTTCTGCTAGAGTAGTCTAAGAACACTTGTGAATCCTAAAGCTGAACCTGCAGCTCTCAAGGTTCTTTGCAGCCAAACACAGTTCCCTGTAGCCGTGGACAGAGCAGCATGATGATGAGGAAGACTGTTTTCCCCGAGTTATTCAGAAAATTGCTTATAGGAAGAAATGTAGACTTTGATTGTTCTCCCAAGCCATCTCAGAGTCACTAACAGGTGACATTTGATGTGCTGTGGACTAAATTTTTTGACATGACTTTGAAGTTTCTGGTCAAAAAATGACTGAGTACACCTTTGAATACAATTTTATGAAATCAGAGAGCATTCAAATAGGCATTTGAATGTTCAGTTTGACAAGCAGCAGTCAGATTGCTTCAATTATCATCAAAGTTTGCAGTGTTTTCTCCAAAGTACCACAGTGATGCATGTGACTTCTGAAATTTATATTTGCTCTTTGGCAAGTAATTTTCTTCTTATTTTCTGAAAAATCAATGTTCATATCACCTCTTAGGGGGCACATCTTCACAGGGCAAGGACAGATGATGTTTTAATGGGTTCTGTGCAGCATGTGTGGCAGAGCTTATTATTATGCTCTCACAGGGTGCATTGGAAAGCAACACTTAATAAAAAGGACCACAGGAAGTCAACATCAAGTGGTACTTTTTTATTAAAAATGAAGCATCTGTGGTTTACACAATTTGGGACAAATGAAGCTCAGTCTTATAATCTGTCTATTCCTTCTGAATCCATCACAGAAGACATTACAAAGCTACTTAAGGTCCTAAATACAGAGAGGCATTCAGATCCACCACAGGTGCCTGATGCAGTGCAGTATCTAATATTCAGGTGCCAGGTATTCAGGACTCATGTAAAACAGGGGTATTGGGTATGCTGGAATAAAACAGCCCTATCTGGGACTATACGTGCTTTCTGTAGGAATTCCAGGGATTTTTATTTTGTTTCAACTGGGATCCACAGTCCTGTTGGTATCCACAGTCTCACTGGCATCTAACACATAGCCGGCATTTTTTAAAATAAAAAATGTTAAGTATCATATTACATTCCAGCTCCAAACACATAAAAATGTAGGTGAACTCACAATGTTCACCTTTTGAGCAAGATCTTTAATCTCTGCAGACAGTGGGGATAGAGGTAATGCATATGGAGAGCTATTCAGTTCAGCAAATGTGACTTTAAATTTAGTGAGGTGAACAGATCTCTGTACTTCAATGAAGAGCGCTTTACTTCTACGCTGAAATTAATTGCTCACTTGTAGATGTCCAGAGCCATTCTGGACAGCTCTGAGGCATCCTGCCTTATGTCCAGATAATGTTCCAAGATGTGTGTGACATTCATCCATCCTGTGCCATACCTGCCTTTCAGCTCTCTCAGGTGCTCATCCCAGAGTACCAAATGTAGGCAAACAACTCAAGCTGTCTGTTGGCTATCATGATTGCTTGAACAGCCGGGGTATAAATCATCTGCAAACTATTAGATTGTCAACTAGCATCTTTTTAGGAACCATGGGAAATCCCACTGGGTCTCCAAATGTTGTCCCGAAGGCTCCATCTCTTCACCACCACCCACACACACAGATTTTTCAGATGCTCTGAGGTATATTATATGGCACTAGTTTTCTATGTTTTATCAGCTGTATGATCCTGGTTCATATGCTGTAGGCTGACATGGCAGAAACCTAAATCTAGTGGTCTGAATTTCAATCTAAATCCCACCTGCAGCCATTTTTTTTTTGAAACCCATCTGACAGGAGTACTAGTGCTGATCTTTTCTGAACAGAAGTACTCCCTCCCCACTTCTTTTTGGCTGGAATCTCTGATCCTCCCTATCCAGATTATTGCTCTGGAAGACAAAATTTTTCTATTTTGAAGACTTGGAGTGCTGTTCTGACTGTTCTCCATATTCTGCTGATGCAGAGAGTTAGCTGCAGGCTGCAGTAAGAAGCAAATAGTAGTTTCCACTGCTATAGGCCTTGGATAGGTTGTACATCAGAGTACAGTACATGCTAACACTTCACATGGGAGGCAGCGGTTGGTAGCTTGGGTTTTCCTCCCTATTAAAGTATGACAACAGCTGGGAGCTGAGGAACCCACTGGCTCTGCAGATATTTTCTGTTACTGCAGAAAATTCTCTTCTGTAATGGTGATGCGGTCCATTGGACATGTGACTTGATGAACTTCCACCTTTTCCAGTTAATCCTCCGAAAGAGATCAGAAGGGTAACTTGGAGCTGTTTTTTCAGTGTCTTTGCAGGCTCAGCTGAAAACAAAACAAACAAAAAAAAGGTGTTTGAATGCATTTGAAGTATTTGAAGCACATTTTGAAACTTAATTTTCAAAATGAAGGCTAGACTGCAGTGTAATCAGTTCAGCCCAGGGGTGAGATATGCAACTGAGAGTTATTAAAACCGGCACTGTTTCAATTGATTGCAAGGCATATTAGGACATTTTAGAAACTCATAAGTGTCTTCAGGAATTTCAGACACTTTGTGAAGGGAAAAACTGCTTGGAACTACCAGCTCAGCAAGACTGAAATACTTCATTCAAAGCATCTCAGACTCAGCATTGTTCCCATGGAGCCAAAACAGGTTTGTGCCTGTCCCAGAGCTGTGGATCATCTGAGAATCAGGGTCAGAGTCTTGGCATCCCACCAGCAGATCTGCTGTGGACAGGAGAATACTGAAACCCCCTGCAACTGCTCTCATAAATCAAAGTTACAGCTATTTTTAGGCCAACTGACAAGAATGTCATTTTTGCAGAGCAGTTGCTGGCTCTTGGGAATTTCTGCTTCATAGGAAATTTTTATAAAAAGCTGTTTTTAATCTGATTTGTATTAAGATCATATGCCAAAAACTTTCTTGTGCACTGAAACTTCTTTTTTATTGGCCATTCTGTGACAGGAAATCGTACTGGAAAAGGGCACTCTGATTACGATTGAAATTAATGATACCTCTGCTTTTACCAAGCCAAGTCTGCAGTTATCAAGCTCTTAGAACCAGTGTGCATCCACTCATTCATGCTGGATAATTCCCTTCTGTTCATCTTATTAAATCCTGAGTGAGACACAGGTAAAGGAAAGTAATTGGTTCTGTCTCAATGGCACATCTAAAACCATGTGTTCAAGAAAAAGTGACTGAATATGCTTTTCATGAATTTTATTGAAAGTAGTAAATAAGCAGGAATCAATTCAAAGAGGACACCATACTTAAGTCTCCTACAAGTACTTCCTGGTCACTTAAGACTCAGTAAGTACAGGTATCAAACTATGGTCAAAATGAAATAATGTAAAAACTTATCAGAACCACTAGCAGTAAATCCTCAGATTAGTTAAAACCATCAAATGAACACTGCAAATAATCACTCGTAAATCCTAAAGCAAGAATTTCAGGGAGATAGCCATTAATTGAGTTCCAAAACACAATGTTCCACAGCCGTGCCATAAGTCTTTAACTGGGTAAATATTTTAGCTTAAAAAGAAGTGATCATAAATCTACATTACAATCTCAGAAGTCAATTAATGTTTTCTTCTTGGAAGTTTACCACCAAATACAGATGCTAATCAGCTTGCTCTTTCTATCCTCTCTCCCAGGGATTATAAATGTTACAACATGTTTTGATGAGCACATATTTTAGTAGTTTTGTCAGAGATCCACCTCTGAAAAAACCCTAGGAAAGTCGCAATGTTTGCTTGGAAGGGAGGGTGTTCTAGTTCAGTATAGATATATTCTTTGGTGTTTTCCTATGCTGCTACTGAATTTATATAATTTTTAATTACAGAATGAATACAACCAGGGATGTAAGCAAGTCCAGAAGTTAGAGATCAGCCTTTTCCTCCTCTTTCTATTGCTGTGTGCCATAACCACTGGACATAGATCTTTTTTGTTAACTTATGGGAATTCCCATAAGAATTATGGGAATTCCTAATATTAAGAACCGCTATTTTTACTTGCACAACAGCCAGCTACCAATAGGTGGTGTCAGAGGGGCTCCTTCCCCTAATTCCTATTTCATAGTGGAAGGGAGTGATGTGAATTACTCCATGGAGTGGGGATTTCGAACATTTCTGCTTTAAGACGGGAATAACTGTGGAGGTAGGGTAAACAGCACCTGCACATTCAGCTCAGGAACACTGAGGAGTGGGTTTTCATCTCTGGGGTTTGGATGGCGTAACTGCCCTGAAGGCCCTAGCTCTGCAGTGGAGCAAAAATTTCTGACCTATTCCAGGATTTAGAATTTAGCTGCAGATTTTGACCTCAGTAACTTTAGCACTTCAAAGAATTTTACTGAACATGGCTCAAGGTGGTTATGAATAAAAAGTTTACCAAAACTATCAACATTGTGCTGACCATAGAAAGCTATATAAGCAATATTTAAACTCTTGTATGAACTTATATTTTAAGTGAAAAATAATTTTAAAGAAACCAAAGCTGCTCTAGGATAGGTTTTTGTCAGGTCCTGGTGCACCACTCAAAATGAAACTGGAGTTTTCTCTCTTTAATTTGTCTCTCAGCAAGACTTCAGTTGAAACTGCCCTAGACCCACAGTCCTTGAAAGAAATACTTGAACTGAGAACAGAATGACTGGATTTGGGAGGGAAATTTATATTGCATTGCTGTCACAAGAACAGAGTGCTCTAAATACAAGATGTGGCATCTTTGTGAATAATACCAGCAAAGGAAAAACCTTAGTCCTACTATAACAACCTAGATGAATGACATCTGGCACTGTACAGATGTTAATTTAAACACATCTGATGATTTGTTCCTGACTTTTTAAAAAGAATTAGCAATCATAAGGCAAAGAAGATCACTTAGCATTTACCCGAAAGGTTAAGATGTATCTTAAATGTGAACTGCAAGTACTTACCTAGGAAAGATTTCTGGTGGAAAATGATTGAGAAAAAGTAACAGCCTGAGGCAGACCTTTCTGACTGCAAACATTTCGTAATTTAACTAGACTTTAATTTCAGGCTTGATTCTAGTACTTATCCAATCACAGCTCTCAGTCCTCAGTGCCAGAGCGCTATTCTCAAATTACAGTTGTCTGAAGCAGCAGACAGATGGGACAGATACCTCTGCAATGGTGAAAGAAGTGGAAATGCTTTGCCAAAGACCAGCTTCTTCCCTGCCATGGGAGCTGGAGCATGTGCTAGCACAGATGGACAGAGTAGCAGCTGGAATGCCTTCAACTTCCACAGAAGATGCACTTCAGCTACCAAATGTTGCATAACAGTTCCTAGTTTTTAGCTGATTGAGTGGTGCCCCAGGACCTGACAGAAACCCACACTAGAGCTGCTTCAGGTAACCTCTCAGTCATATTATCCCTGTGATGATCTGCCACCAAAGTGAAGCCCCATCTCACTGGTTGCTTATGGATCCCCAAAGCAGCTGCAGTCCCCACAGGCAGACACTTACTGAGATGCTGTTTCTTATTCTTCAGTCAAAAAGGGCCAAATGCGGAATATGTTTCTGCTCTTGGGCTTGCTTTAGGTGGTAAGGAGGTGCTTAATCCTTCTGGGTGATATTTGATACCGTGGAGGCAAATCTCCCAGATGCTAATTACAGCCATGTAATTTCTTACTTGTGCCATTCTGCAACAGAGGCTTAGCAGTGATGCAGCTACCAGCTGAACCAAAATGTAGATTCAGCAGCCAGGATTACCACAGGCTCCAAAATAAACTTTTTTTTTTTTTTCCTAGCTGCATGGAAAAGCAGTTTATATTTGTCAGATTTAATTGAGAGACTGGTGAAAACTCTTAGAAGAGCAATGATTCCGGGTACCATTGGAATAAAAGGCATGAATTTTGAGAAGTTTTACTGCAATGTTCAATGGACAGATTGTCCTAGGATTTAAAATGTTATTAATTAAGGACCTCAACTGCCATTCAGCCCTGTTTGTCTCGTTATTATAACCATTGCCTGTAAATGGTATCATTGCTAAGAGTCATGTTCCATGCCTCACTGAGTCAGAATATTTAGGAGTAGAAATAGAACTAAGTAGTTCAACCTCCTCCATTGGTTAGAAAGAAAACACAATTATTATTATTATAACAATGATAGCAACAAGAAAGGACTGCTAGTCAGGGTGTTTTTAGAAGTATTTTTGCTGCAAGAAAAAACATTATGAAGTTATTAGTAGCTATTAGAAACTTTCATAATTCAATTTTATAGTAACACTTGGACATTTTTCTGGAGAAAGAGAGGTAGAAAATGTCAGTTTGCTATCGCTCAGTCCTTCTAAGCTACAGGTCCTTTACAACACAATTTAGGTCTTAGCTGCACAAGTACAAGGAAGCATCTGACCTTTAAATTGTATTTAAGTGAGTAAAACTGAAAGCAAGCTATAAAATCCAATCTTGATAATGGATTCCTAAACCAGTTGTTCCCCAAAAAATTTTGATGCTGGCTATCATTTGGACAGTGACTATCTGATTGCTGTTTAGAGGTATATACATTTTCTCATACCAGAGCAGGTTTAAAGAACTTAATACCAGAAGCTGATTAACACTCCCCCTTTGCACTGTAGTTAGAAACGATCTTAAACATTAGGAACATATCCCGAGTTTGCATATATCAATCAAAGATAAGAAGATAATAATATGGCTGAAGGAGCGAGTGTTGGCTAATATGTAAACCAAAGTAGTTAGATTCTACTAGAGCTGTGCAGAGATTCATCTTAAAAAGCATCAGGTGCCCAGCAGACATATAAAAATTATTGCTGATCTGAAAACCCAGCTTTGTGGAGTTCTTCTGTCTCAAAACTATAATGCTTGTTGTGTAAAATGTGACCACAATAACCAGAACCCATGCAATGACTACATTATTTCACTGGTATAGTTGCGGTACTAAAAAAAATAGAATGAATTTTTTAAAATTTACCTTGAGAGGAATTCGTGAAAGTTTTCCACACCAGGAACCTTTGGGAAGGCTCTAACTCAGAATAAAACGTCAAGAGATCAGGAAGTAAATAAAAAAAATAAAATGAAATAAAAAAAAAATTGCAAACTCTTTGTGGTGTTCACCCAAGAGCTCTCAAAATGTTAACATTTGAACTGATGTAAACATTAAGTTTACAACTGCTTCTGTATTACAGTACCAGGCGGCTGTGGGCAGGTATCTGGACAGGATTCCAGTTAGGTGCAATGAAATACTGATCAAGAAGCCTATATAAGGAAGAAATTATGTGTACTCATTACTTGGGAAAAATCAAATTTGTATAGGCCAGTACTGTCTGACAGAGTTCCTACATTATGTTGAAAGGGAAGCAGATGGACAAAGAAGGTCTGATTATCGTATGTACCTGATTTTACAAAAGCATTTTGACCAGGTTTCTCACCAAAAGCTCTTAAAATTATCATAAAACAAGGGAATGTGCCCTCATATCAATAAAGAGAAAGGGGAATAAATGCTCAGGATGCAAACTTAAGGAAGTAATCAGTGAAAGAAGCTGTTCAAGGTGAAGAAGTTAAGGGTAAAGCTAGGTAAAAACATAATAAAGAGTGGCAGAAGACTGTAATGACATGGCATAGCAGGTGAAAATCAGTGCACATAAAACATGACCAAAGCTTCAGGACAGCTGCTGTGTAGGCAATAACTTAAATAGATACAGACTGCTCAGCCTGAAACACACAACTGACAAGTATATGATGCAGGTCTACAGAATATTCACTGGCATGGCTCGGGGTTATGGGAAACAATTCCAGTGTAAGAACTATACAGCCTTCAAGTAAACCAGCAGGAGCAGAACTCAAGAGTGAAAAGGGAGTGACTCTCCAGACAATAAATGGTTAAACCAAGGGTTACAGCAAAGTACTGAAGGTACTAGCTTACAGTTCTTTAATGAGTTATCAAATGATATCATGGGAGAAGATCACACAGAATGATCTGAGATACAAAAGCCCCACCACTCCTTCTGATGCTCCCTGGGTCACAGATTCCTGCAGGGCTGGAAGGCTGCCAGGAATGAGAGGAAGGAGCCAAGCAGCACTAAGTAGGCAGGCACTGTCCCATCTCAGGAGGTGGTGACCAGCCTGCAACATGCCAGGCAATGTGCAGTAGTAATGATTGATCTGCGGGTGTACATAATACCAATATATGAAGATGCAGATAAGTAGCTACAATGACATATTAATATGTTCAAATGATTTCAGAATTGCAAGCTATTCTACCTTTACATCAGTCTTTGGTCTATTAGTATTTTGTAGACCTCTGAATTTGTTTCCAGTGAGTCTAATATGGTAAAGATCCCTGTGTTTCTCAGACTGGCTTGCAATTGAGAATATGGTACTTTTTATGTTTAATAGTTGACACAAACTGGAATGAAGAGTTTTCATTTGAAATTAGCAAAAATCAAGAGCCTTTAATGAGTTAGGGAAAGACTGTTGCTTCCTCATAGATAATCACCTTCAGAATGCCCTTGGTAAGGACATGGAAAAGTTTGAAGATATTTTCCAGACAATATTACATTTTTATTAATTTTCTCAATTAATTCAATTCATTGGAGACAAGAAATATAATGTTTCTCCAATTGGTTGCTCCTATTTGCAAAAAAATTAGTGATGTGGAAAGTCTATAATGGAAATCTCTTTTTGACTATTTCTATCTGAGAAGAGAATCTTTGTAATTATCTATTAAAATCTTTGTTCCCTAATAGTACATCTTCTACTCAGTTTCCAGTGATACCAAGAATGACATTTGCATGTTTTTTCTGTGAAAACCCAGACCTAAGACGAAGAGATTTTCTGACCTAGGTTTTCACAGACATTTAAACAAAATCTTCTGATGATTAAGGGTAGGGTAAAAGCTGTAGCAGCTCCCTGTTGTGACTGCCTGAATCCTCCTAACACTCATTTCCACAAAACAATTCTTTTCGCAGACCTGCTCTTCTCATCTTTAAGTGTGGTAGAATCATTCAGCACATGCTTTAAATGTGTATTCAGCTTGCTTTAGCATACTGCCTTTTTTTGTGTTCCTATCGGTTATATTTCAGCTGCCTTTCATTGGTTCTCTCTTTCCATCACCGAAGAAGTGGTACTTCGTTATGTCCTTACCTAACAGTCTCTTCTAGCTCTTGAAAGACTCATCATACCCTCATGTGGTTTATCATCTGTTCCTTTTCCCTAACTATTCTGACACCGTTTTGGCCAGTCATATCTAGACTTTTAAAATCTGTTTTCTCAAATTAGTGCTTTGCCTGTAAATGCAACTAAAATTAGGATTTCAATCCTAATATAAAATGATGGCTCAACAAGAAGAAGAGGAAGTGCTAGAATTACAACTAAACACTACAGTATTTAATTAATATACTACTCAGTTCCTGATGATTTTAAAAGAGCTGAACTAGTCTGGCACTGAACAACATATGTTCAACCACTGCACCCAGGCTCCAAAGACATTGCAGCTGCACTGTGAAAAGTATACTATGTGGGCTCTCCCCAGATGCAAATATAATGTAAATGCAAATTTATACAAATAGAGGCTATGTGCAGACTTCTGTGAGCAATCTTATTTCCTCCAATTCCAATCAATGTGATTCTGTCGGAAGAAAACCAAGAACAGTGGAGCCATTAAACACAGAAAAAAGGGTCACTGGCACATCTGACCTCCACAGCGCCAGCAAAGATGAAATGTGACATCAGTAATTCTGCATGCCACAGGATTGCTGACTGCAGAGCCTCACGATAATAATCCTGAGATCCACCATTCCTTTGGAGCACGAAGGAATTCCAGCTGCTCCAGCCACTAAGTCAGATTCATCAGGATGCCAAATCTAATGCCCCAATGCAAATGGCATCGGGAATAAACAGTATGGGGAATAATCAAAAGGAGTTGTAGATCTATGCATACCTGCAGGGCTGTGATCTTATTGGTGTCATGGAGACATGGTGAGATGGCTCCTATGACTGCAGAGCTGGAATGGAAGGATACAGGCTCTTTAGGAAGGACAGGAAGGAGATGAGAAGAGTGTGTCACCCTCTATGTCAGTGACCAGATGGAGTGCATGGAGCTCTGCCTGTGGACGGATGGGGAACAGACCAAAACCTTATGGGTCAGGATTAAAGGGAGGGCAGAGACAGGTGACATTGTACTGGGGGTCTGCTACACGCCACCAAACCAAGAAGACTGAGCAGTTGAAGCCCTCTAAAGACAGATGGGAGCAGCCTCACATTCACAAGCTCCGATCCATGACTTCAACGACCCCAGTATCTGTAGGAGGGACAACATAACAAGGCATAAGCAACCCAGCAGTTTCATGGACTCTGTTGCTGATAACTTCCATCTCTAAGTGATAGAGGAGACAATGAGAAGAGGTGCTCTGCTGGACCTTGTTCTCACCAACAAGGAGGTGCTGGTGGGCAATGTGAGCTTCAAGGGCAGCCTTGGCTGCAATGACCATGAAATGGACAAGAAGCTCAAGATGAGCCAGCAATGTGCACTCACAGCCCAGAATGCCAGCTGCTTCCTGGGCTGCATCAAAAGCTGTGTGGGCAGCAAGGCAAGGGAGGTGATCCTGCCCCTCTTCTCTGCTCTTGTGAGATACCAGCAGTACTGTGTCCAGCTTTGGAGACCCCAAGATAGTGAGTTAAAGTGAGTCCAGAGGAGGGACACAAAAATAATCACATGGCTGAAACATCTCTTCTCTGAAGACAGGTTGAGAGTTGAGGCTGTTCAGCCTGGGTAATAGAAGGTTCTGGAGAGACCTTTTAGCACCTTCTGATACCTAAAGGGAGGCTGCAAGAAAGCTGGAGAGGGATTTTTGACATGGACAGATAATGATAAAACAAGGAGGAATGGCTTCCAAATAGAAAAGGCTCAGTTTACATTATATATTAGGAAGAAATTCTTTATTGTGACAGTTGTGAGGCACTGGAACAGGTTGCCCAGAGAAGTTATAGATGTCCTGTCTCTGGAAGTGCTCAAGGTCAGGTTGGATAGGGCTTTGAGCAACCTGGTTTATTGGAAAGTGGCCCTCCCATGATAGGTGGGTCAGAATTAGATAATCTTTAAGGTACCTTCCGATGCAAACCATTCTGTGATTCTGTGAATGTTCTGTCATGTATGATAAGACCTCTGGTACCTGGTTTTAAACACCCTCGTTTCTCCCTTCTGACTTCTGTCTGATCAGATCTGTTAGCTAAGCACCTTATAAAATTCTGTGAGTAAATCTTACATATGTAAAGAATTACTGGTTTCCCAGACACCTACTGACTTAGACAGCTGGCCTCTATCAACTACATCGCGTAGCTGTGTGATCACTGACATTGTGATTAAAGTTGTAGTGTGACATGAAATGTCTCATGATGTGCACATAAACCAGATTGGAAAGTGCATGAATTCTAACAGCATTAATAAAATGGGACAAAATGATTTGCTATTGACTGTTTTATTGATCATTTCTGCTCTGGTGATTTAGCTATAGAGTACACTGGAAGCTAATTATTTTCTTGTAGCACTTATAATGCTAATGACATATGGACTGCTTGCAAGCAAATTGGTTTTATGAGCTGAAGTGGCAGCACAATCGACAGGCACCAGTTCATTTAACTACCAGTCCCACAGAACATCATATTAACTGTAGTGAAAGTTCATGTATGTACTTTTTTTTTTTTTCCCCTGTTAGCTGTTTTATGCTAAGACAATAATCTTGAAGTGTGAGCAATATGCCGGAGACTGTCACACTGAGTACTGGTGAATTTTGAGCTGCCTCACTTTGATTTTTATTTTCATACTCCTGCTTTTTCTGTTTCATATCCTTAGAAGATACATATTTCTGTGAGGCTTCCTAGAAAAATACTCTTAGGGAAAAAACCAAACTTAAACACACCTGAACTAAACAGTAATATTTTTGTAATTTAACTAAAAATTAGAAAGGCAAAATGGTATATGCTTTTCTGGGTTACCTATGTCTGTCTTCTAGTGATTGCCTCCCTGCTTGGACATCTCTTGTGTTTTAAAAAACGCTTTAAAAGTCCAACTGGCTGGTTCTCAATATTGCTGTAGTGTTTGCTGTAACTACTTGTCAAAACTGAGAAACACATTGTAATGCAGGTATAAAATAGTGTGACCATCCAAGGCAAGGATCTTGTGGTTATACTGCTTTTTCATAGGATTGAGGAATAAAAATGAAGAAATCGCAGCAAAACCAAGGAAGTCTATTTCTTTTTCCCTAATGGATCTGTTAATTTCAGTTGCAAAACACGAGATTCCTTAAAGGGAGAATCTAACAGTCCTTATCATGAGAAAATGCTTCACATCACCTTTCAGAAAACAGGATGTCACTGAGATTTCTGAATCTGGATTAAAACTTCCCACCTGCTCAGAGAAATCTGTTCCGGATAGAAACTAACAGAAAGGATGTCTTCATTATTTCGTTATCTCCTAGACAGAAGAAATAGATTTTGTGCATAGACTTACTTAGCATTTCTAGTCTGCTGTGGCAGAGAGAGTGTTAATAGTGCAACCAAATCCAGAAACCAAAGTCAATGAACTAACTTCCCCCGACACTAACTGCACAATAGCAAGAAAATTGCTTTGAGCCTATTGGGCTGAAAAGAGGTTGACCTTAATCATTCAACCAAGAAACATAGAAAGGGAAGGCATAACATAGATTTAAAGAAAATAAAAATATCAATGGGAAATTTAGGATCATCTAGGCCATGTTAAGATCCTCAAACTATCTGCAACACCTTGTGCAGTCTTCTTCTATATACAAAGAAGGTTTTAAAATATAACATAATTATAGAAATATTTCAATTGTCTCTTGCTTAGAGGAAACAAAAATTAATGTCACTGTTGGCAACAAGAAGGAGTGGCAGGTAGATCTCATGCCAGAGTGACATAACTCAAATATCCTTACTACCTCCAAGAGACAGAGTGTCAAAAGAGCAAAATCGTATTATTCCACTCCAAGAGCCAGTTGAGTGCTACAACTTCCTGACAATAAGCCAGTCATGGCAGTAGGTTGCTCACTCCTCATTTTGTCTCACAAAGTTTCTGTGATTAACTGTGTTAATCACACCATGCTTTGGATCAGCCTTTTCAGATAATGCAGCTGTTTACTATCACGAGGTATGTGGCGCTGTGAATACCATGCCTTTGGCACCTCCATAAAGCAGCCCTGTCACAGGGAAGCAGGTCACAAGGCAACTGTGCATCTCTGGGCATTTCACAGGACAAGTGAATCGAGTGCACTTCCTGTTTTGTCTCTCTTGATGTATGTACACTGAGGAAGCTTCCTATTTGGTTCTGTGTTTTGGTTCCAGGCATTCATACTGGAGGAAGGAGAGGGACCTTATACTGCTTCTTTAAGTAGAAGAAGCATATAAAAGCTGCTAAGAGGCAAAGGAAGCTGAAATGTTAAGATAGATAGATAGAGAGAGAGCAAATTCTGTTTTAGGTAGATTCCTTAATTAGAAAAAAAATATTCTATATTGATAGGGGTTTTTTGCCTCATTTTCCCATTGAAAACTGTTGTATTATGGGAAGTGCTTTTCTCTCTGATTCCTTAGCTCTGGGAAGTGTTGAAATAGTATTTAAGGTTGTGTTTAATGTTTTAAACAGAATAGGAAAAAATCATTCAGATCAATCTGCATCAGAATACCCGTAAATCCATCTGAGGCTTTTTCTAGCTGTGAAAGACAACATATATTGCTATCATATCCATCTTTGGAAAATACAGAATTCCTTTGTTACCCATTTAAAATTAGGTTATGCTGCATATATTCATAATGAACCACTTCTACCCATTCACAGGACAGTTAGCACCTTTAAAGACTACTAGAAGTTTAAGAACAGATGCTTCCTTTATACATCCCTGTACAGCCGATTTATATCAAACAATTAGCAGACAATTTTACGCAGCTTACAGCATCTGTTTTGTTGGTGGAAAAATAAATATTGCAGTCAACATTTCAGACTGATGTTTTTCCCAAGAAGACATTGATTTCCATCACTAAGGATCTGCATTGCAAAACTGCCTCAAGCTTCATTTGACTGGCAACTTCAGTGGCTTGATCAAGAGCAAGGGGAAGCGAAAAGTTTTGTGGGGCAAAAGAATTATTCTTGGGGGTTTTGAATTTGTTGACACTTGAAGTCAAACTTACCTGCAGGAAAGACCTGTTCTTTTCAGGAGTTTGTGCTCAGCTTAATCACTCAATGTTACTGAGCTGGGGACTTCAGTAGCAGTGTAGTAGCCATTGTGCAATAAAGCAGACTTCCCTTCCATTCGGTTCAGTGTCAGGGAGCACTGGGAAAGAGAAAGATTGCATGAATTTCAGCTGGCTCCAGTTAGAGCTTGCTTGGCCCCCAGCCCCACCACACTGCCTGCCAGGCAGTAGGCAGGAGCCTGCTCCTCCTGGAAACCTCAGTGCTCTGTGTCCTCAGACAGGCAAATCCTCTTCTGGAAACAGCTTTGCACATTTGGCCTTTTGATGCCTAGTCCTCATTGGAAAACCTATTATAAATAACAACAACAGGAATAGGAAAAATTGCAGAGTCTGTTGTTACCACTGGTTTTATCAAGCCCTTGATTTTCTGTTGAGTCATAATCTCAGTCATAGGATGCATGTATTATTTTAAACAGTTAAGCTCTGGAGGCTACTGCCATTATCATCACAATTTTGGGGAGGTCTCTGTTCAAAGCCGTTTTGGACTAGATGAATTATCCATAGAACTCAAACTGTGGCTTCCCATATACCTGTTACTTTTACTAAAATGCCAAGAGAGGCCTTCCTGGAAGCTTGATTGTGTTCTTTCAGCATCTGTCAAAAGATTAGACTGCTATCAGCTTAGATTATTATCACTGAAGTTGATTTTGTTGTGAAAATTTCAGCATCTGACTGCATGCTGTTTATGAATAATTTGTACCACTTCAATATTATGTGCTTAGATGGTGACTTTCAGCAAATCATATGCTTCTTGTGGATGTTCCAGGCAAGTAGAATTTTTTAAAACTTGGAACGGGGCATTTCTGGTGAATGTGGACATGCGCAAGGGGAGAAGATGTTTCCTTCTCTCACTGCCTTTCAAGCATCTTTATAAGCATTTTTATTTTTGGAAGTAAAAAAGTGACTGGGAGTATACTTACATACTTCAGCATTAGGTGATAAATCTGATCCAAATACTGCTCATTCATTCAAAGAATGACAATAAACATTATTCATTCAAGCAGTCCAGTCTAGCAAACTCTGTTAAATATTTCATATTCAACTCCACTGCAGTAAAATGAAGCACAATAACTTCAACTATTTTAATTGTTCTCCCTGCTAAATAAAAATCAGGTTTTTTTGTGGGTGTGAAAACAACAGGCTGTAAATCTTATTGCAGTTGGCAAAAGATGATTTCTGTTAGTGAATTTTTGTATATTTGATGTCATGCCAGGATAGGATAGGCTATGTCTCTCACAAAGAACAAAAGATAAGAACTTCGAAGTTCAAGGAGCATATTAAGAAGTATAATATGAACATTAACAACTCACTGTGGACCAGATTTGCATAGGTGTATGTGTTATGTACTGAATATACAAATTTTCCTTTTGCTTTCATGTCAATGCTTTAAAACAGAAGCAAAACAACTGGTTGGAATTAATCAATATTAGCCACAGCATAACTAAGAAGACAATTTAGAACAAATCTTGAGAAAAAAAGAGCCAAATAGCTTTTATTTTTAATTTCCCCCTAATAATGTCATTATTACCATTTCTTGTTGTAACACATCTTATATTATACACACACGATGAAAATGCTGAAAATGTCTCTTTTATCTGGTGTCAGAGATTCCAATGGATATAGAATCAGGATTTTATCTCTGAATCAAACAGTAGAGAAATTAGCAGTGTATGGATATTCTTATTCACCATTTCCTTTTCTCACTGAATTGTTTTTTTCTTTCAGACATGTGAAGAACAATTTCTTTTTTTTCTCATAAAGGCGAGTGAGAATAAGTAAAGGTCTAAGTGATGGTCTTTGTAGTTTAGAGAAATTCTGTAGCATTGACAGTATTAATGACTCCAGATCAGCAAGAGCTCAGTCTCACTCATACATAGTTAAAGCCACAGGGCATCGTTAGATCACCGAGCAACAGACACTACACTTGAGAGGCTTGAGATGGGGGCCTGTGAAAACCTCATGAAGTTCAACAAGGCCAAGTGCGAGGTCCTGCACGTTGCTGAGGACAATCCTAAGCACAACTACAGGCTGGGCAGAGAAGGGATTGAGAGCAGCCCTGAGGAGAAAGACTTGGAGGTTTTGCTTAATGAGAAGCTCAACATGATCTGTCACTGGGCACTCCCAGCCCAGAAAGCCAGCAGTGTCTGGACTGCATCAAAAGCAACTTAAGACGACTCTGTTTGAGCAGGGAGGTTGAACCCAATAACCCACTTCCAGCCCTACCCATTCTGTGATTCCATGATTTCCCTCTGAACTGTAGAGCTGGTATTTAGCTAAACAGAAGTTTCATCAGGCCTTCAAAAGGTACTTCAAAAGATGAAGACAGTCCTACCTCTCTCTTTGAAAGTTTTGTTCCATATTTTCAACTTGAAGCTTTACATATTTACACAATTTCAATTGGGTTTTTGCATTTTTACTTCTTTCTGTCCTTGTTGCCCTGCAATGTTTCAATGTATCAAGCGAAGATTTATCCCTTTGGTGACAGGGACCAAGGACCAACTATTGCATCTGCTTGGCAGGGTGTGGGACTAGATGATCTCCAGATCCATGTACCTTCCAAACTCAGACATCCTCTTATTCTGTGAAGTACTTCCATGTGATAGGACTGGAAAAGGTTTTATGGACCGCAAAGTGAAAATCTCTCAGCTCAGCCACAGTCATAAGGATCCACTGAGTCTTTCATATGAGTCCAGTGAATGTTTTTGGAGAGAGTCCATTGACTATAAACTTAGAATGATGAGACATTTACATGGTCAGATGGAGATTATTTGCCACTGAACCTGACATTCATCCATGAGGGAAAAGCTCACCCATAGTTGCTGTTTGCTGAGCACACTGCCATGGGTCAGGCAGGGGTAACACCAGTTCTGCAAATAACTCCGTGAATGTGAAGCCACTTTTCTTATGTTATGTGGAAGTGAATTCTTGGCTTTCTAAATGCAACTTTTGACTGTTTGCAAGCTCACAGGACTGGGTGAGATTTTGGCAGATGAGATATTCTCAAACAATTATACTGACCTGCCATTTCCTTTTTCCTAAATAGAAGTCCAAAAGGTTAGTAACAATATTTTTTCAATGAAAATGTATGTAAGGCCAGAGCAAGGGAGAAATGAAGGAACACTGAAGGCAAAAAGGAGTTAACATTTCATATTTGGTTGAGCCGTGAAATTTCTCTCTCCTTCCAAAAAATACAAGAGAAAATCAAATAAGCAATAACAATATAAACCGGTCTAAATTAAAATAAATCAAATTTCTGTCCTCCTCCTTTTTTGCTCAATATGACATGAGAGAATTCATATTTCTGTCTTAAGAGTCACAGGTGTTTCTTATTCTCAGCAGGTTATTACCCACACAGTAAGCCAGCAAATACAAATGTGCAGAATATGGTGAGGTATTATTTGCTACTTATTCATAGTACCTTGTTTCGGGAACATTGCTTACTTTGTTTCTGAGCTTATTCCTTGTACTCATTTGTCAAGAAGAATTAAAAACTGACTAAAATTTAGGTAATAAGTACTAGAAATAAGTAGTTTCTATAGAAATTAGCCTGGCATACATGGGGTTTTCCAAACTAATTGTATCCAAAATTGGTGGGCAAAGATACATTTTCCCATAGGAGAACTGAGCAAGAAAACACTATCGGAGTTTAACTCACTGGCATTCGACCTATGTGGCACCAGTATAGTGTAGGGTGCATCCCTCTTAGCTGTGTAGTAATTGTAACATGGAGATCTGAGATTCTTGATACCCAGTGGAGTGAAATTGGCACACTCAGAGGCGCAAATGTCCAGAGCAGTTACAGAGACACACGCTTGAGTTCAGAAGTTCATCCTTGAGCACTAAAGCCTTTCCTCCCTGCCTTGTGTGGGAACTTAAGGTGACCAGATCAGATACCTCAGATGATTCTCAGCCAAAATTGTGCCACTCCTATTTTTCCTTCAGAATTTCTAGGATAGAAATTCTAGGATAAAACTAGCATTTTCCTCCTATTATGCAATCTGTCTGGAATAAAGGGATAAGGTATTTCAGAGATGACAAAATGTAATTTAATTAATAATTGCACAACTGCATGCATCTCAAGCAACTGTATGGCTTCCCATGAATTTACCTAGTTTAATTTCGTAAGAGAATAGATTTTTGTATAGGATGCTAATGTATTAGCTCATGGGATGAAATTTTATTGTTCATTTTCAATTCCTTCTCATGGATCAGAAAAACTCTACAGATCGCCTTTGCAGAACTGTTAGGCAGCTGGTGCTGTAACATAATACATAACATAGCAATGTGGCATGACATAACATAACATAACATAACATAAGCCAACTCTTAGTGATGTCCAGCTATGCAACCCATAGCTTATTTAACCTCAAATTCAGGACTCAGAGGGGAAAAAAAATTAATTGCAGATGGAAGCCCAGGTAACAGCCTACTTGAAGTGTGATAGGCTGAGACCAGAGCAACAAATCCTCTTTGAATTTGAAATCTGCCTTGTAAGCTAAAAGATAGACTATCACGTTCTGTGGCACCTCAGGTATAAAACAGAAAGAAACAAGTGTGTTTATTAATTCAGACGTATGACAAAGGTAGGAAAATTATTAAGAAAAAAACCCCCAACTTACAAAGTATGTACATTCCAAGCGGTTTGAAGCTTCTCAGAGTACCTAAAATGGTTTCTAAGTTAACAAAAACCACCTCCACAATATGTAAAAATTGTCTGCCTATTATGATTGCCTCACTTAAAATATTTCTTTAATCAAAGAACACTGCAAATAAGTCTAACAGAATGAGTGAAGAGAGCTGTTTGATTCTTAAAATTTCTGCTGATCACAAAATCCCACATATTCTTTGTGCAGCGATCTCTCTCCATGATGTACATCTTTCCTGGGAGAGAGGCAAGCTGCAGATACCTGAACCATGACTCATGGGCTTTGGCTCACTGGTTTAAAAGCTTTGGGGGATGGCAAAATAGATCCTGACAACTGAAGGGCTAAACTCAAAATTGCGTTTGGGCCACTGCCAGTGCTTGTCATGGAAGCTTTTATTAAAAGATCAGGCCCATACATCTCACCAAAAGACAGAAAAAATTACCTTTATCCAGCTGAGCTAAGTTATTTCAAGTAGTTTTGTAAATTAAATGGGGGAAAGGAAAATGGGAACCATGAGCACATAACCAATGCTTGGGTAACTCTTCAGAATGTGCACTGTTGCCAAAGTGATAAATCTGGGTAGCAAGCAGTTGAGCAGTCAGCAGCTGAGACAAAGACAGCTTGTCCTCTAATAGAAATGCTCCACTGGATACATGCACTTACTGTGCAGAAGAAAGCAGTGATTTTTAGTACTCTTAAACAAAACTTCAAAACTTCACCAGATTTGCTTGGGCTCTCAGGTACCTGCTGTACATCAAACCTCCTGCAGATTCTGCTTCTTTCAGCTCAAAGGATTCCTACCCACACAGTGGCCACAGGCTTTTCATTCTTGTCAGATCTTAAAAATTTTCCAGTTCTTTCTCTGAGTCTAGTAATGGGTCTTTTGACCCCAGTAGCTGCTTTTCCTGCTTCACCTGCACTCATCTTCTGTTCAGTTTTCACTAGAAAATACCACTTCCTTAGTTTAGCCATCTTTGCATATAATAATTGTTCCTCGTGCCAACTGTGGTTGAACAATTACAAAACTTTCCTGAAATGGTGACAGAAATATTAGGTGGAGAATTAATGTTCATCAGTAGTGAAACCTGAGCTCTGTTAAGTGTGCTCTTCTAGGGGACAGGCAATTTCTATGGACTCCAGAGAATGAGAAGACCCCTTGGGCTCATTTGAGCAAGGAATTCAGAACAACAGATTAATCATTGATGTGAACTATATTGGTCTTGCAGTAGCAGAAACACAAGAATCTCAATTTCTTGAGAACTGACTTACTGAATGGGAAAGTAGCTCAAAAAATTTATTGGAAACTTTCTTGAAACTGGCACTGTAATTGCATGAAGCTTCATGCTTGAGTATTTCTACAAATAGCTTAGAGCACATGACAGTCCCAAGGTTTTGAGTACTGGTTATAAAGCAGAGGGCCACAGCAAGGGAAAACTCAGAGAGGCATGCATGAAACAGAAACACAATGTGTAAGAGCTGCAGGCAAGAACAGTTTTGAGATCTGACTACCCACTAGTTACATAGCCAATGGCAAACCCAAAACAGGACTTTAGCCAGGCTTCAGCCCTAATTCAGAATCAAGAGAGTCCAGATGCCTTCACCCAGTTCGAGCCAGTTTATGCAAACTTGGCCTGATGCAAAATATCTCAAGTTAGTCTTCAGCAAAAACTTAAACACAGGATTGTAGAATATTTCACTCCTGACCCATCCTTTTTCAAAGTGAATTTGGATGCTATGTGTAGCATCTGACTACTGAAATGGATGGTCCTGAGGTCTTGACCACGCTTCTGTATCTGCAGCATAGACATGACCAGTCGGAAATCAATGATGTTACTCTAGTGGTTGAAAAACTGTGCTGTGTCTGACTTTGCTCTGAGCCACCAGCACTGAATTTGTAGTGAGCTCCTAAGAGTGGACTTTATTCTCTGCAAAATCCCCATGAAATTCAGTGGTCAGTGCATCCCACATAGTTTTAATCAGCCTTTGTTTCCTTCTGCAGCCGGCGGAGATGCATTCAGAGGGCAATTTCTCACAAACTTAAATAAGGAGAATTCTTGCAGGCATAAGCTCTCTCCACTGATTACAAGAAGGCTCTGAGTACTATAACAAGAGGGCAACTAGTTCTTAGATGGCTGAATTTAAGTATTAATATTAAATATTATCAGTGGAGATAAGAAATAAGATAGTGCTTCATACTATGTAAATAAACACAGTGACAGGATCTGCTAGAAATGTTTACAATTTCAAGGACGTGAGTTAAGTAGTGAGTAATACAAATGGGTCTGAGTTGATATCAGAAAAATGGTTTGTGATCACAAAAATCCTGGGCTAGTATCTTTCTAAGGTTATGCATTATCTTAATTACATGCAACACTGAAGATAATTTTTCTTAGGAAGTGTATACACTTAATCTCTTTGACATTCACGTCAAACACATTTCAGTGGCCAGATGCTTGGTAATAGACACTTAGGGGAGCATACAGTTCTGAAAGTATTGAAGTTTAAAGCAACTACCTTCTATGACACATATTGGCTTTGCAATTTTTGCACAAGAGGAGAAACATCTAATCTCACCAGGACATCCACTCATACATTCCTGTTGCCTCCCTATCACTTCTCAGACTGCCAACATGATTTACAAACTGACTACAAAAGCTGACCAGTGTACAGGAGATGTTTGGAAAGTATTCTTCCTTGGTATATCTAGATATAAATTATTATTTCTTTGTTAATTTATGATAATTTACTAAAAAGAATCAGACTCCTCTGTGTAGCAAAAGGGGATAGGTATAAAAAACGTTTTTAATTAAAAATGAAAGAATTTTAAAATTATTTTAATTTAAAAATGAAAGAATTCAGAGTTAGGCCAGAATATCATGAGAAACATAGCTGATTCCAGTATAATTAGCTACAAGGGAGAGTTAATTGCTATATTATTAAAATATTCTTTACATTATTCTATGTTTCACAAAGGAAATGACAAAAAATACAGCACAATATTGCTGTATTTTGTAAATACAGTCAGAAATTTTAAAGTATGAAAATTGAGATGACTGCACTCAAAATTTAATTCACTGTTGCAAGTGCTATTTTCAAAGTGGAATATTCATCTTAAACATAATAGAAATAACAGAGAGACACCTAAATTTGGAAGGAGGGAATGGCATTTTGAAAATAATAACCCAGAGTTTATAATGGATCTAGAATGTGGAACATCTATTCCTCAACCCAAACTTTGACACAGAAAATGCCTATTTTTCTTGAGCACAGTAAAAAGCTTCATTCTGAAATCTGCACACATCTTTCTTTCTCACATGTTCATATCCTTTTGAAAATAACTCTCTGTTCTGAAGGTGAGAGATATATTTTCCATTCATAAAATCATTAATGCTAAATATAATTTTTAAGCTTTCTGGAACCTACATGGAGAGGAGAGTTTACTCACATCAATTCTACTGTGGCCAGCATAAGGATTACCATTTGACAAAAACCAAAACAGATTAAAAAACAGCCTCTGATAAAATAATAAATCAAATACACTCTAAGAAGGAATAAGCACTGGTTATGCTCTTGCAGGAAGGACACAAAACAGAGGAAGAAAACAGCAGAAATAAAATGCAAGTCCTAATTTTAATAGTTGACATATGGCATTGTTATAGCTGTTCTGCAAGTTCTGTTCAACAAAGGGTAAGTTCACACAATCACAAGTCTTGAGTTATTACATATTCACAACATATCATTTCTCATCTGATTTGGATGTTCTGCTGACACCGAAAATGTCATCACCTACACAAAGCAGCACAACTCAGTCATATGGAGCCCTGTGAGCAAAGCTTCAGTGCACATGGTCCTAGGAGGAACAATCAATTGTTAATTATTTTTTATTTGTTTTCTGAGTCTAAATTTATAGAATATCAGCCACAGTGTTGTGCTTATGTCTGTAAAAAGTAACCAGGAACATATTGTGAAGTGCGATCCATCTGACTTAATGTCTGTGTCCACTTAAACTATGTGTTAGGCTCTTGTTACAAGCAATGGAGGGAAATGAATGTTCCTGGGCTGCCACTCCTTTCCTTCTAAAGCAGCCATGTAAACAAGCAAGATAAATTCTGCCCCAGCAGGGCTCTGTTTCATACCAGATACTATAAAGAGACATGACTTAGAAGATGTCACTGTAGACATTCTGCAATTAGCCCATCTTTGATGTTAAAACTACAGCAAGCACTAACAAATGCAGGAAAAGAAACAACTCGTGAACCTAAAAGGGTGTTTTGGAAACAAGATCTGTAAAAATGAAGTAATAAAGATCCACTGATAATGGTGATGACAATAGTTATTTTTATGAGCCTGGATCTCCCCGGGCATTTAAATGCCTGGGAAGATCCAGGCTCATAAAAATAACTATTTTCATTGGCACTCAAGACACAAATTGGAGCTTAAAGCAAGATGAACAGAGATTCCCCACCAAGGCTACAATGTGGAGCAGGCCTCTATCTTGAAAAGGCAGTCTGAAGTATCCTCATTTATTATCACTAGATGGCTGAGATGCATTTGAACGCCTGCTGTCTCTGGAGCTCGGGTACTTGACTGAGACCCTGGACAAAAGTGCTTTTTCAGTCCACATGGGGTCAGACCTCTGCACCTCAGTTAAATCCTTGCCTACACCTCTCTTTGAGATGAGTTCACCTGCCTCTTTGACATCTTGATGGCAGGAGTGCTACATTTTTGCCTACTTATGTGTTTTAAGACACTGCTGGAAATGTTTGTGAGGAAGATGAGACTCAACCATTTGTGTTCAGATGGATACACTTCACAGCAGAGGAGATACAAAAAGAGCAAACCCCCTCACTTGCCAGAGATTGTTCCTGTGCTACTTCTGCTTGTCATTGCAAACCTATTATGTTAAAAAAATTATGCAAGGAAAAGAGAGTTAAAACAGTGGGAGGAAAAAATAGAAGCTCAAACTGTAGCTGTCATAACTGAGAGGGGAAAATCTGTGAATTTATGCATTAAATATTAATAGAAAATGATAAATGCCTTCTGGAATATTAAGTGACCTTAGAGGTAAAGTCATGAGATGGCTATCTAAGGGTTGCATTAGCACTGCAGTGATATTTCATACTTTTACAGAAACAAACTTCAGAGTCATGTAGCTGTTAGAAGAATATTTATTCCATATCTGTTTTACTTTTATTTAACAGATTTTTTGTAGAATAAGCAGGAGAGCAATATGATAAGATCTAGATATATCAACCAGAAATATCTATATATATTAACAGCAATGGAGCAAATGTCAGTTTGTTATACTTCATGGCTCATCTTTGTTAAGCTACAGATTTCATTTGTTCTCCATGCAATGCTTTTTTTAATCTACAGATACTGACTGGATCAACCAAAGCATAGAAATTATGATTTTATTGGGAAGTTCATTGGGATGAGATATAGGCACATTGTTACTTAAATGACTTTTTACAGGGTGCTTGCTTTTTTTTAAGACGTCTTTCTCCAAAACATTCCAGTTTCAGAGTTTGGTGTAGATACCCAAATGTTGCTTTTGAAAAGGTCTTTGTATGAGATTCCCCTGTAATTTCTAGCAGAGGGGAGAAAGCATCACATACGTGCTGTCATAGTTGCAGATACCTCTAGTCTAATCTGAGATGGGAGAGTTAGGCGTGGCATGAACTGAATCAGTGTGTGAACGCTTGAGGCTAGAGAAGAAAAGCAACCAAGACCTGGTGAATTAAACCTGGGCTTTATATGCCCCAGGTTCCGTAGGGGATGGTGGGTCTAGTTGTGTTTGTTGATGTATATTGCCAAAGCTTTTATCTATAAGTAAATTTATGGGGGTTTGGTATTGATTTTTGAATGGGCCTCTGCACTGATATTTATAAATGCTTGAAATGATAATGGGGATTCATGTATCTCCCACTTCTGGTAAGTACTGCTATTCCCATACCTGAGCCATACCACTTGATGAAGCTTCCTTGTGCACTGTGCCTCTCCCTCTCTCCTCGCCATGCCCATGTCTCCAGGTGGTGCTGCCTCCATAAGGACTTTGCTTACAAAGATAAAGGAAATGAAAGTTTGCACTCATCCTTACTCCCTTCTGTGGTCACAGAGTTCCCCTTTCTTTCAAACAAAGTACCAGCAAGGAACAGCTGTGCATATAGGACCCCAGAAAAAGTCAATATTGGGGTTGGCATTCTCAGAGGAAGAAGGACTTTCCCTGGGAAACAATCTCCTAGGAACAGATCCCAAACACAGTTTGTGATCAGACTGTCCAGTATAGAAAAAGCAAAGAGAAGAGAACTTGGGTCCTCACCTGTGAACCTCTGTACTCACACTGATCCTCCATCCAAGGTCACATAATATTTTGACCTCAGGATACTTTTTTTTGGAGTGTGTCTCACAAATGCTTTTGGCAGGATTGCTCATCATGATTATGCAGCTTGTCATCCCAATCTTAGATTCCACAGGGAATGCATGGAATCTCAGAAGCTTACTGTGACTGTCTTTGGCTTCTAATCACACCTGGGAAACTGAATAGCAGGGTGTTCTCCTAACTATGTCTTTGACTGACTGACTGAACTCAGTTTATCAGGGCCAGGGAAGCAGAGCTATTAGATAGAAAGCCTAAACATCACTAATTCCTTGACTGTCTGCTACAGGATGCTATGTTAAACAAGGATTTAGTGCAGTGGTTCTGGTGGAACTTTTGCAGCAAAGAAATATCACTATCCCTCAAAATGAGTCTGTCACAAGCACCTGTGTATGTTGCCAAAGAAGTGCTTGCAGTTGTACCACTGCCTTTTTCTTCTTCCATCTTATTAAGTATATAAATGCATCAATATATACATAGATATGACACTAGTCTGTCTTTTTAAAGATAGCAACAGTGCTGTTAGTTTGTATGATACACTCAAGGGTCTAATAGATATAAAACGAAACTATTACAAGTAGCTTCCAGTCAGAGAGGACTGAGCAGAATTATGATTACCTCTTTTGTTTTAGGAGGCATCCTTTTCAATTATTTGCAGCACAGATTGGCACTTATTTACACTGCAATGACAATCCACTGTGAGCTCATTTTTAATATATTTATTATAGCTCTGGGCTTGGTTTTCTCCATTACTGCTTTTCTAAACAGTAATTTCTAGTTTTCTATTTCTGCCAATTATTTTTTTCTCCATAAATATGCTACTTTACATTTATCTATTTTAAGTCTCATTTATTTTTATCTTCCTCTGCTGGCTTGCCAACTACTCTGCAGCACTGCTATACACTCTTTTGGATGGACATCAGCAATCCACAGCCATTATCATTAAACAAACTCCTTGTATCTTTCACCTTTTTTATTTTCTCTTCTGTTTATTTCTGTTGTATGATTTGCTTGGATTACAATTCCTCATCACATTCATTTTGTAATGGCTAAGTGTTTAACTGCTGTTTCACTGCCAAGATCAACCAAGGCCAGCATTTTAATACATCTGAAAGTCACCGATAAGGGGCCTGAAACAGACATGTGGTGCCAAGCTGGATTTGGACCTCTAGCTCCTAAAGTGTAAGGCTGTACAGACTGATGTTTGATTGCAGTCCCCACGTTTTGAAAAAGAATAAATTTATGACTTAAAATGAAAAAGAAAACCTTGCTTTAAAAAAGTTTCTGTGAGTTTCAAGGCAAATTTATTATTTTCTATTTATGTCTCCTTATTTTGATATTTCAGGTACAGAACTGTTGGGAAAACTGGTTTTGACCCAAAAGAAAAGAAGATTTATCATTGATCTATTTAGATTTTTTTACAGGCTGATTTTCAGGCTGTAGTTCAGATAGGGGAGGAATTATCATGCCTCGTATTAGAGATTGTTACAAACTGGAAGAAGATCGCAACCATCATGAAGTACATGACGTGTAGCCAATTCAGAATGGTCTCAGTCCCACAGTTGCTCTTATTCATTAATGCATTTATTTTAGACCTGTCAAATCATTAAATTGTTATTACAGAAATGTCATAGATATTAAATAAGTGATTCATGATCAGACTTCTACTTTGAGATTTTCTTTTCATTCCAGAATGTATGTACTACTATCAGATTCATGGGTTCAGCTATTATCAGTTTGGATAAATTGCAATAGGAAATAGCAAATAAAATTACAAATGTTAAAAGCAGCTTTTATTCCATTTCTCAGAATCTGTCAAATTTTTCTGTCTGTTTGCACGACTTTTCTTGGTTAAAGCCATGTTCCTGGTCCCAAGAAATTATTTCAACAAAGTGAACCCAAATAAAATCCAAATTCCAGAAAAAAAAATGTGCCTGGGAGCAGTAAGGAAAACTCCCAGAAGGGTTTCTGGAAAGGACTGACCAAAGAGCCCATGAATTGGAATATGTATTTTGGCGAAAGTTTCATGCAGATACTGAGGAGAGGAACTCTCTTTTCGCTCAGTGGCTGGAGAGCTTACAGTTGTCTGTCAGACCATTATACAGGGAACAAGCTGGTTGTGAATGCGTTTCTCTATGCTTGGGCCACTGACAACCTACTGGAAACTGCCAGAAATCCCCATGTGCCTGAAGGAGGAAAGAGGAGACACAGATGATCTCTCCCAATTCCTGCCTGGGCTTGCAGCAGGCAGAGAAAGCAGAATGAGCATAGGGGAACAGTGGAGTCTGAGGGGAAAAACGCAGCAGGGATTTCTCCCCCAGACAAAGCCTCTTTGCAGCTGCACGTCCTCCTGCTTCTCCTCTCTGCCTCTGCTCAGGTGGCTCTTTGCTCTGCTCCTACTTGAGCAACTCAGGTTCCTGTGGCCAGGCAAAGGGGCCATTGCAGGGGTCCATGACATGCCCTAAGTGGTGTCAGGAGGAGGCAGGAGCCCCACAGCTAATGGGCTCAGGTCTTGTCATCCCCTCAGCAAGGGCCTTACAAAGCAGTTACTTGGTCACTGCTCATGTAGCTAAGTGGGAAAGAAATACTTGGCAACACAGGCAAACAAAAGGAAAAAAATCTGATGACCTGGAGCTGAAAGCAGACATATCCAGAAAGTATAAAAAACTTCAGAGGATAATTATCCACAGACTCAGGTATTAACAGTTCAATTGAACTGGATAATGCATACTATGTCTAAATAAAGATTTGGATTAATTCTCCACAGAGTAATGGTCTGCTCTGATTCCATAATTTTATTTGTGAAGTCGAGGGAATTAATCTGTCCTTCCTACATTATTGTGAGTTTGGTAGGATTAATTTTTTCTGCCTTTTTTTTCCTGCCCCTCAGGTACTTAGTCTTAAGGTCTTCCAGCAACTTCTTGCAATTAGACCTAGACTTTACTACCCTGTAAACATAAATGCCATCAGAAAATTCTGTCACCCAGCTGTGCATATCTTTGAAAAGCTCATAAAACAAGTTAGGATAGAATAGTCAGTGCCACACTTTGAGGAGCTTGAACACACTTTTCCTCTCCCTGTGGAAAAAAGAGTGTGGGCATAGTTCACTCATTTAAATACAAGTTTTTCTCCTTTCTGGTGGGAATTTAATCTTTGTTTAAAGGTAGGGGAAGGTCTGTTCTGGATCAGGCTTGTCAGCGAGTGATCTCTGTTTATGACAGAACAATGGAGGACAGACCTTCCAGTCAGGACCTTCATGACCCCACCGCTGCTTGCGCCTTGCTTCTGGGAAGTGAGAGAGAGCCTCTTTGTGGGCACTGCAAAAAATTAACCCTGTCCTTGGACAAAACTAGGACACAGGGATACCATTTCTCCAAGGCTGCAGGACTTACTAGTATTTAGCAGGACTCTTGCAGGAGTCAGAGGAATTTGCACTGGACCAGAGCAAGGTCCCATTTTCCTAAGGACAGGCCTCATTGACTTCTCTGCACATTTAAGCACATGCACACAAAGACACACAGATCTGGCTTTGGGTTCCTGCCAACCCAAATCAGTCTATGATTTTATTCTTTGTTCAGTTTACAGTGAGCTGTTCAGGAGAAACTGAAGGAGATTTCCCTGTAGCTGGAAAATCCCCATGTTTTAAGGATGTCAGGCTCTGCTGAGCACTGTACTTAGCCCTGAGGAAGGCTGAGTTCTTTGCTGGCAGCAGGAAACCTGATTTATTCAGTAATAACATGTTCCAGGGTAGATATGGTGAATATAAGCCAATTTAATATCAAGTGAAATATCATATTTCCTTTATAATTTTTAATTATAGTGGATCCCAGTACCTGAATGCAGTCATATAAGGAAGAGCTGGTAATTTTTGACAGAAATACACGTATCTCTGTTCAGAAGGAGACTGTCATTTTTGAGCTTCCTTTAAGCCAAAGGAAAGTAGATAGAAGAATAACACAGAACATTGCAGGGAACCTCCTACTGGCTTAATATGTATTGCATGTCATCAAAGACCTCACTCCTTAATCAGACAAAAATAGAAGTGAAGGACTATGGAGTACTTTTAGGATTATGTCATTATTCTAAAGCCTTCTGGACAAAAAAACATTATTAGATTGCATTGCAAGAACAAAATGGGCAATATGTATTTTCATTTTTTAGCCTTAGGTTGAGTAAATAAAAATATTTGAAACATTCTGTACTAGCTCACTGACTCATTTTGCCACCCAACACTTACGTCAGTGCTAGGGCATTGTGTGGAAATATAAGTACATAAGTGTGCTGGTTTAGGCTGGGGTAGAGTTAACTTTTTCCACAGTGGCTGGTGTAGGGCTGTGTTTTGGATTTGTGCTGAACACAGGGTTGATAATACAGAGATGGTTTTGGTATTACTGAGCAGGGCTTACACAGAGCCAAGGCCGTGTCTGCTTTTCCTACTGCCAGGCTGGTGAGGAAGTTGGGGGTGCCTGGGAGATTGGGAAGAGACACAGATGGACAGGTGACTAAACTGGCCAAAGGGATATTCCATACCGTACAATATCATTCCCAGTATAAAAAAAGGGGGGAAGAAGGATGAAGGGGGGATGTTTAGAATGATGGCATTTGTCTTCCCAAGTAATCATTACACGGGATGAGACCCTGCTCTCCTGAGGTGGCTGAACAACTGCCTGCCCATGGGAAGCGGGGAATCAATTCCTTGTTTTGCTTTGATTCTGTGCATAGCTTATGCTTTCCTTATTAAATCGTCTTTATCTCAATTCATGAATTTTCTAGCTTTTACCCTTCCAGATCTCTCCCTGATCCTGCTGGTGCGGGAGTGAGCAAGCGGCTGCCTGGTACTTGGTTGCTGGCTGGGGTGAAACCATGGCAATATGCCAGACTGAAACACGAAAGAAATTCATTTATATTTAATTTATGACGAGAAACAAGACAAATAGTATGCGTATGACAAGTTCCCAGATGACATGGTCATGCTTTCTCCAGTAGAGCTAGTTGTCCCAAATTGCTATAGTTCTGCGTTTCTAGATGTAGTGGCACTCAAAAACAAAGGCAAGTATTTTAGAAAATTGGATAGAAGAGAAGCTAAGAACAAGGACTTGAAACAATGCAACATTTACATAATGTATGCCAGAAACTTTTCCTTTATTAAAAAGTGCTTTCCAGATAAATAACAGGCGCTGAAGACAACCATTATTTTCCTCTGCAATCATCCTTTCATGTAATCTATAAAAGTATTCTCACAGGAATAATTACAAAGTATTCTGATGACTACTATTAACAATCAACTGAATTGCATTTCGGAATAGCTCCTCTCAGATTGTGACCATTTAGAAAGTATTGTCAACATATGCCCAGAAGCTTGGAGAGAAAATACACTGAGTCCGCAAGTGAGGCATCAGAAAGGAAAGACTGAGCCATATAATACACTACTTGGTGAACAAGGAGTTGGCAGGATGCTTACATTTAAAGACTTGCAGTCAACTCTTCAATGTCTGAGTGGAGACCAGTGACGAGTGGTGCCCTCAGGGGTAGGTTTTGGGACCAGCTCTGTTTAATGTCTTTGTCAGTGACATCGGCAGTGGGACTGAGTGCACCTTCAGCAAGCTGCTGACAGCACCAAGCTGTGTGGTGCGATTGACATACAGGAAGGGAGGGATGCCATCCAGAGGGATCTGGATGGGTTTGGGATGTGGGCTCTTTGAGCAAGCTACTCTAGTGGAAGATGTCCCTGCCATGGCAGGGATGTTGAAACTGAACGGTCTTTAAGGTTCTTTCCCATCCAAACCTGTCTATGGTTCTATGAGAATTAAATACAGAGTTGTGAAGCTACATTTATGAACAAAAGGATGAACAAAATGATAGAATTCAGGCACATGGGGAAGTTCATAATTTTTCAAGCTTTATGAGAATAATGCTTGCAAAACCTCCTTAGAAAGAAAAAATAGGGCAGACTTTTCCAAACTACTTTTAAATTTTGGAAAAAGATAGGATTGAACAATAGTTTATTAACCTTGTTCAAGGTTATCAGCAAAGATTGCTTTGGGTTGCATGACAAAGCATATAATACTGGATAGTTTTGCTAACTCTGTCATAGACTGTGGAAACATTTGGTACAAGAAATTTCAAAGCTGTGAAAATCAATATGTGGGTCTTCCATTTTTTTTTTCCTGAATCTTTTATTTTAGGAATATTTTCATACCTGAAGACCAGTAGCAAGTAAAAGTGTTAAAGAAATTCAGCTTTTCAAGGAAGTAGAGATCTCTTACTTTGAACCATCGTTTTATAAACCCTTGACAGAGATTTTAAAGAAAAAGAGTGCAGATATGAAGTATAATAAGAAGTTGAATACCGAAGGTGGAGCATTTAGTCTGCTATTGATAGCAGATTTTTCAAGACAGGCAATGCAGTGGATTAATTTATTTGTACTTAAATAAAGCACTTTGTCTGATAGTCATAGGAAATCCTTGATGGAAACAAAAGAAAATCCAAGATTAGCAGAGTTGAATAAAGCAGAATTATCAGGACAAACAAAAGAAGAAGAAAAAAAAGAAGACTAAAAAAGAGTATTCCTTAAGAATCAGGCTTGAAATTGTCCCTGCTGCTGATGGTAATATTTGACTTCTGGCAGGACCTCTTCTGGCAGGAAGAGGAAGCTCCTGCCTCCATGGGCACAGGCTGCCAGTTCCATTGATAATCTTCCCCACCTCTTTTTGCACTCCTTTGAGATTTGTTTTTTTTTTTGCCAATTTTTGAATATATCATACCCACATGAACTCAGAACACCCTCTGATTGGCTGCCCATTTCCTATGCAACAGGAATTAATCATAGGGACATATATATGTATATATATGTCTGAAATCTTCATATGACTATGTGAGGAGGGAAAAGACAGAAGGTTGTGCCCTGATCTCTTCTCGTTCCTGCTTGGACTTGCAGCAGGTAAAGAAAGCAGAACGGGCATGGAGGTACAGTGGAGTTTGAAGGAAAAAAATGAAAACCTCTATAAAAGCCTGAACTACAAACAACTTCTTAGTTTGACTGATGGTCCACAGTTAAATTTCTTATTTGTGAATAATAATGAGACAAACACAGCTTTTTCCTAGGTGTGTCAGAAATGTATTCCAAGCTCCTGGAGGCAGGGAAAATTAGCTTCTCAGGGTATCCCTGTGGACAGAGCCTCTGGCTCCTGTCCAGCACCCACAGTAAGGAAAAGGGGACATTAATGAGCTCTCCACGTCCTGAACCTGGCTCTGGTAGAGCCTTTGAAGGGGTCTCTGAAGGGTAGAGCAAGCAGGTTCCTCATGTGCTGGAACAGTGCTGGCAGGAGGAGTTTTGTGGTGCCGGCAGGAGTACAATAGCCTGCTCTTTTGGGGATTTGGGAGAGGGGCAGGCATCTGCACGCTGCTGGCTCACATCCTGCAGGTCTGCCTCAGTGGACCCTCTTTGAAGTTCCTGAGAGTCATGGGACTCATGACTGAAGCTGAGGGGAAAAACTGTAATTTCCTTCCCATTTTGGCCCTTGAATATCTGTGTCTGCCTGTCGGGAGCAAATGTCACGACTACCGTGCACCTCTCTGTGGCCTGGGATAGTGTTCCCCCTTCCAAGGGCTTGCTCTGTCCCTGACTTGCTGGCTGATGCTGGATAGCACACACACAACCTGCCCAGTCCAACCATCCCACGCAGCCCTCTCCTCGCTTGTCATTGATACGTCAAAAAGATTAATCTCCATTAGTTACTGAATGAAACTCAGTTAACCTACAAAATTGTGTCTCAAATTAACCTGGCCATGTGAGATATTTTTGCAGTCATCTCACCTTGGCACTCCGAAACATATTGAAATCCTTTGGCCGATCTCATTATTTTTTTCTTTATACATTGCCTTAAATTTTGAATAATAGAATTTCATATGACAGACCAAAAGCTTGAGTGATCTTCGGTGAATTTGGAGTGGGCACTGGAAGAAAATACCCAATCAGTGATACTCTGTAATCAGCTTCCAGCAGTATAAAGGAGAAAATACCTAATTTAAGATGGATCATGTCTGACTTCAGAGATGGATAAGGATGATGTGGTTGGTTGAAATAAGTGTGATCATGATCAAGAATGTGTCTCCCTGTGGCTTATTCCTGTAAAGACTACCCCCCAACACAGTTAACACTGCTATAGCTTCTTTACAATTGCTCCCTTTCTAAAATATCCAAAGATTCTTTAGCCTTTTGACCATATTTCAGTAGGTAAGCAGTTAATTTTGATCCCTGAACCATTAACCAGAAACTTTGCAACAGCTCTAGAGGCAATTATAGATTTGATATATAGATTTGAATTACAGATATGAAAGGAAAAAGACTGTTCATTTTTTGAACAATTTTGATACATTAAGGCTAACAGTTCTTAGAATTACTTACAATGTTACTTAAATTTGCATCACAATAAAGGTTTAAAATTCAGCTTGTCTAAGAAGCTGGACTGCTATTCTTTATAGGTGTTTCTTTGGTATTAATTTCCATGTTATCCAAGCACTGTAGAGGAAGAGGTGCATGTGCTGTGAGATCATTTGAAGTGTGTCTCAAGGTACTTATAGTGCATTTGTTCTGAGAATAGGACATTTCTGTTTAAATGAATGACAGAGCAAACCCCATGCAGCTCAATTCTGAAAATAATTTACATCTAAATAGCTGTCTACCAATTCCTCCATATAAATTACTTCTTTTTTTTTTTTTTTTTTTTTTTTGCAAATGAATGTTATTATGTTTACAAAATTTTTAGGCTAAAGAAATTGAACTAGATTTAAGTTCTTGTTTAAGATTTCACATTATTCTTTTTATTGCAGTCTGTGGTTGACATGATAAAAGAAATGTGTGATTCTGTTACTTCTTTAGCACCCAGAAGTAACAAAAGCAGGTTTCATCTGTGCTAATTAGAAGAGCCTTGTTACCATATTTCCTCACACTTTTTGTTGTACTGTTTCTCACCATGCTTCTGAGTTAAGAAAATGGCATTGTTTTCATTTTGCACATGATGGGTTAAAACAGTTAGCTAAATACACAGGTTTGCAACATCATGGCCATAATTCCACAAATAATTGAATAATAGAAAGGTCTAAAAGTGCAGTTCTGGAAGTACTATTCACACAGTGACTTGGGTTACAAGGCCCTTATATGATAGTTAGGAAAGGGTTTTGCACCTGAGCTGGTCTCCACGACACATGAGCTAGTCTAAAAAAAAAGCCTGTGCCTTAATCTTTGTTATTTGAGGACAAAGGCCACCCTATGAAAGTGGAATGCTGCGACTGAAACCCTTTTCTGTGCCCAAATCACTTGCTGGTCTCAGTCAAATTCTCTAAATAGATCTTTTCTGAGGCATGGGAGATGCCACAGAATAACACGGCTCATTGCAGCTTTTACTTCAGTGAACACAGGCATCCCCTGTGTCCTGCATCATGTTTGTCAGTGACATAGGCTCTCTGGGCACTGAATCTTGCTCTGGTTGTCTTGTTTCCATTTATATGAGGTGACAGAAGAAGGTATTTCTAGGGTATTTGATTACAACGTGAATGTCTGGGGCTAGATTCAGTTGCTCATACATATGTAGCCAATGCGATTTGAGACTCCCTGGGTTATCCAGGGTTTTCTTGGGTCTCACATATACAACACATGTCCCTGCTGGAGACCCGTGCCTATCTGGAGGTAGCTGGAGGCAAGGCCTATATTGGTACAGGGTGGTAACATGTGAGCAAAGCATTTCTGTGCTATAGCTGTGCAAAAGAGTGAAAAGTTTAAGAGAGGTTTGTTCTTACTGGTTTAACATTGAAGGGAGTTAAATGTCTCGACTAGATTTAGCCACCTGAAACTGAGATCAATCCCACCCTGGGTATGAGAGGTTTCATTGTAAAGTTAGGTTAACAGTAACAATTTTTTTTAAATATCAGACAATTCATTCTTCAAACGCGTCCTGCTCTGGGAATACTGAAGCACATAGATGTTTTGTAAGTCAGTCTCAGTACTCACTTCCATGAAAAAAACCAAGGGTTTAAAATTAACAAAAACCTCTTGGGGCTTACTGATCACCAATATATGTAATGTTACTGTATCATTAGCTGTGATATGCTTTTAGATGTAACAAGCATATGTGTTGCATATATTGCCCTTTGTCTTCTTAAAACAGCAGGAGTATAAAGTGTGTGACTAAATGTGTAATAATTTATACAGCATTTAAAATCCTTACTTATTAATATGCAAAATACTTCAATAATTTATTTGTTCTTTGGGATTAAAGATGCGGCTAGAATAATTTTTCTAGTCTTAATGCAACATTTAAAAAACATATAGTTCCGAACTAGAATTCTACAGAAGGAAGTAAAAATGGCTTTCCGTTTAGCATTTCATCTGAAAAATTGGTCCAATAATTTACAGAATAATAAAATTCCAGTATTGACTAACAAATCTGAAATTATCACAAAGAAAGGAGAAGCACTCTCAACATTTGACACTGAAACATTCTCACTGAAATACGAATGTGTTGTTCTGAAAGCTGCTCCCAAGTGCTGAAGTACATACATTTTTTGTAGTGTTTATTTGAAAAGTACTGTGTCTTCAAGTATATTCTTTTCAAATGAATTCTGAAATTACTGTAGTGTTAAATTTGTATTTACTTACCATTTATAGGGCATGATCTGAAGAATAGCAGTGAAAGTGCTCCATATAGCTCTAACAATCTGCTTCAAGTTTTACTTGTAGAACCTAAGCAGAAGGGTAAGAGTCCTGGGTATTGTTGTTGTCTCAGACAGCAAGCACATGATTGATGCTACTCTGTTGGGGAAGATAGAATAGGAAAACCTTACAAATATGATTACCTGGCAAAAGATGCTGAGATTGAGATGAAAACAAGCTTTGAGTTACCCAACTCCAGTCACTGAACAACTAGAAAACAATGTATACCAGCTATAGGTAATCCCCCTTTGGTTAAACAACACCCTCTACGTGTAGACAGGTCCAAAGATCAGGGAAGACCCTGCAAACTCNGACCTGCCTGGAGCTGCAAGTGGCAGCTCCTGGCAGGGCTCTTTTCCCCCACCTTCTGCAACAAACATCATGATCTAAAACCTGAGAATAGAAATCTCCATCACTGTCTGTCCTGACCGTCCACGACTGAACCAAGAATTCGGCAGAGAGAGAGAACTCCACACTACTCCCTGCCTGTCACCTCACAGAAACAAGCACTTACACTCACTCACCTGTGTCTATCAGGTTAATTTCATGTAGTAAGAGTAGGACAAACAGTAAAGAGAAGAGAGGAGAGGAGAGGAGAGGAGAGGAGAGGAGAGGAGAGTA
>VZRR01006575.1:237900-302491 GCA_013398015.1 Oreocharis arfaki | reverse complement strand
TTAATAAGAGAAAGAAAAAGTGGAAAAAGAAGAAAGGAGAGGAGAGGAGAGGAGAGGAGAGGAGAGGGGAATTCATTCAGTCCAGGAAATGCATGAAAATTATTTTTATTAATCCTTGAGGAGCACTACTTAAACAAGGAGTGTTACTGTTTTTCAAAGAAAGGGATGTAGCTCCTATTTTGTTTATTCCAGAGGACTGTCAAAATAAGTGCTATGGTCTTCTCACATTATGAAAAAGGAGGAAACAAAAGTAGAAAGCAGCCCTACTGAAGCTGGCTGAGAAACAATTACACTGGAGCTGGAAAAAAGGCCACCCTTTCGACAAGCAAGCTTTAATAGGATAAATGAAAACAGCAAGTTGCCTCTGGTGAGTCACACTGAACCAGCATTTAAGCTGCAACACCCATTGTCTGTTTCATAGAAATTTCTGTAGCAATTATGTCCAGACGGAAGTGCAGCCACACGCCCAGTTATGCTGGTAACAATGGACACAACCCCATTTGTGAACAGAGGCCAGACTCTGTCAAAGGACTGTTGGATGGTCTGTGAGAGAAGTATGAGAAACCATTCCAGCTAGGATTCATATTCATATGGCTCTGCCAGCTTGGACTTATTCTTCAGATTGTGCCAAGTACAGCATGAAATGCAAGTCAGAAAGTGGGGGTAGTTTACCTCTTGCTGCTGACCATGTGGATGTAAAAATCTAGAGGCTTTGAGGGTGTGCATGATGGTCACTTTACCTCTATTCTTCTTTGGCAAGTGTTTTCTTTATTTGGCAGTATATGCACAGCACACGGACATGCGCTGTTATCCATTGAGAACATCTTCCTGGAAAGTGGGATGATCAGTTATTCAATGGGAGGGAAGAGTGTATGCAGGGATTTGAGAAATACACACAGTTTAACCCTACAAAGACACTATATCATTATGTTGGGGCAATAAGATCTTTCCCTTCATTTCAGTAACACCAGTCAGAAAAGAAAGACTTCAATGGCATGAGCGAAGAATAAAGACACGAGGGATGCTGCTGCATATCCAAACACAAGGTTCTCAGCATATTTCTCCTAGTGTTTGTGTGATAGACAGAGGATATATTAGTAAGATATTTGACATATTGCATCATAGCCTACTGTGTCTACATTTTCAGCAATTACTTTAACATGGGCAGCTATTTGGCAGGAACACTTCAGTATGGCTGTATAGCTCAGAAGGAAAAACTTTTGTGACAACACTTACCAGAGCACAATATAAAATGATTGATGATGGAACTCCCGAGGGACATTAGAAAAATGACAGAAACTGCAAAGTTGTTCCCCTGAGATCCCGTGTGTACTTTGGTGTGCTGTGTAATATGTAACACTTCACCCTACTTGAGTGTTCCTCATGCAGAAGAGCTCATTACAAGTTCAGTAGCAGTAACATCAAAAGCACAAGGCTGTGTGTATTCTCCAGAATAAAAGTATTTCCTGTTCCACATCACCTTGCTTTCCCACTAGCCATTGCCTTTTGATCCCCACTCTGTGTAGAAATGGCTTGAGATCATCTAGAACATAGTGGGAAAATGACCTGGGGCACTTAATTGCTGTGCTACATAAAACTGACTTTTCAAGACCACTGTGCTTTATACTTCTTTATATGGGTATGAACCTGCTGCACATTATGGTGAAATCTAGAAATATTTGAGCCAATTTTTTTCAGACAGCTTGAATTGGAGAGAGCCTAGAGCTCCCTGCAAAGTGAGTGATCTCCTGTACCACTCCATATTATCAGAGCAAGAAGTCTCCTTGTACTTGCTCTAGTGCAGCAGCCTGCACAGCGATACCACCAGAGCACAATGTGCTTGATAAACATAGCAGATACTGTAGACATATTTGTGTTGGTGTTTTCCCTTGGTTCTTGAAGGAACAGGGAAATCCCCACATCCAGCTCTGTTCCTTGTAGCTGCACTATTGCTTACACATCTTTCTTATGCTATTGTTCTGTGTTCCTCAGTGCAGCATCCATGTTTCTGTTGTTTAAGAGATAGCAGAGGATTAATCCAGAATTGTAAATGTTTATGTCTGGGCTAGACTCCCTTTAGACTCCCTTTATAGTTGGTAAAAAATAAGTTAACTCTTTTTGAGTATGGTTTATATGATTCCAATTTCAGATTTCTTCTTTAAAATAAATTGAGCTTATCAGAAGTATCTGTGCCTCTCCATCAACTATAAAGAGAATTTATATTACTAACTTCAGTGACAGAGTCTACAATATTTATAGCTGTATTTGGACAGATTAACTTTGCTTTGTGTTGTGATTTTTTTTTTTCCACTGATATTTGATTTGACTGGGCTCTTGCACTGTAGAAATAATGATTTATTTTTGCTGGATAACCACCTGCAGTAAAAGTAACTCAAGCAGCACATTGGAAGAGTTCTTTCTTTTTTTGTTCCCATGGATCTCTTCTCATGGAAAGAGTTATGGCCTTTCATTTTTTGACAGGGGAGCGCTGAAGCGACAGTGATACCTCTGGGTGTATAGAATAGCGAGTAAAATGTGAATATACAGATTACCTCCTAGAACTATCAATGTCTTGGATAGTCAACACTTCTAAACCTGCAGGCCTTGCTTTCTGTCTGGGGCACATTACTGTCTGCCTGGCACATGGCAGGAGTGGGACAAGTGCACTCCCAGTTGCCTACATAGAGCTGCAGCTGGAAGCAATCTCCTGTTCTGAATGATTATGTGAAAAGTCTGACAGCCCTTCATAGGTCACCTATATGCCTACTGCCTGTAGTTTGGGTTCCTCCTGGCTTTTGCATTTCTGGGAGTGCTCATGTAAGCACTCTGTGCCTCTAACTTGCATTTCAGTACCATGCATGGGTGCAGTGCAGTGTAGATGAGTCCATGCTGGGAATTCAGCTCTCTGTAGGGTCTATCCGACACCAGCCTATTCGAGCAGGAGTCGCCTTTCACTGCCTCACCTGAGATGCAGTGCCATGTGGTGAGGTCCTACTGCCAAAAGCCCTCCGCCCTGTTATTTCCAATAGCTCTGGAGTGAACTGTGTGTATCAACCCCTTCCTAGAATCAGCTGCATTGCAGATGGTACTGTGGCTTAATTTGCACAAAGCTAAGTGTTTCTGTTTCGGTAGGTTTCTCCATAGATGTATGAAGTTAACACTTGTACTGGAATGATCTTCATATGATCATCAGTTTCAATCTGGCTTTGTTTCACACATGCAGAACTAATGAGTTTGGTGCCTCTATTAAGAAAATGTATGTACACACGTAACACAGATAGAGTGGCAACCTTTGAGCCAAAGGTACTCAGTAGAAATGTTCTCACTAACTCAAGGCCTTAACCTTCTGCTAAGGTTTCTGAATTCATCTACCCATACAGTCTCCCACTTGGGAATTGCTGGTTTTGTATGTGGCCAAAGGGAAAGATGTACAAGAACTGCACATTGCATGCAAAACATAAGCAGATAGGGGTAATTTTATTTATGAATGTAACGCATAAAAAGAGGATAAAATATTTGTTTGTAAAAAAATTTAATTAAATTTTTGTGAGGGAAGTTTTTTGCTTGTTTGCTTTTTCATACACTGAAGTATCTTCTCACATTATAGACTCAGTGAACTGCACCTAGATCTTCTGTAACAGTGCACCTGTTACTCATTCATGCATTTTCATGTTCAAGGTTAATACTTTTGCCTGTTTGGAGCCTGAATTTGTGTAGTGATGTAGCCTTTAGTTTGTCCACTAAAAGCAGCTAGGGTTTTTCCTTCTTGCAACATAACATGGAGATAGTACAATTTACCGTTATGCAAGGAGATAAGATAGTGATGGTATCAGAAGCTTCTTTTAAGAATCTGCATAATACACACTACTTTTTAATTTGACAAAACTGGAACAGCAATATACATTTAAAAAATCATTGACATAAGTGGCATGTTCAAACTGGGACTTTGCAGTCATAAAAAATCTGTTTCTCTAAATGGCATTGAGAGGTTTCACTAGCAAAGCATGATGTGATTCCCAGCATGGCTTATGCGCTATACAAAAAGACAAATTGTTCAGAGAATTAACAATAGCACCAATGCCAAAGCAGATAGTTTATATGTTGGCTTTGGTTATGTAATTATTCATTATGTATCTAGTTGAATATTTATGGAAGAAGTAACTGGTGAAAAAATCCTTCCATGGAATCATAGAAATGTTGATTAGAATGTGAGGGGGTTTTTTTTAGGTCATATAGTTCAACTTTATGCTTGAAGGGGACTATCACCATCACTAGGCCAGGATCTATCCAGCCAGACTTTGAAAACCTCTTTGACAGAAGCCCCCAGAGCCCCCCCAGGCAGCCCTGTTCTTGCAGTACTGTAATGGGGAAAAGCTGTTCCTCATCTCCAGCCTGAGCCTCCCAAGGTGAAACACCTGTCCCCTGCTATGTTACAGCAATGCTGAGAGGTAGTCAGGAGTTTGGCTTCAATGTCTTTTTTTTCTGTGTTTCAAGTAGTTGCAGTTTGCAAGTAGAGCATCCCTCAGCCTCAGCTCCAAATGAGCTCTGTTCCTCGGCTTCTCACAGTTCATCTGCTCCAGGCCTTTGATCGTCTTAGCAGCTGTCTAATAGGTTCCCTCTGGCTTTTCAGCATCCCCCTTGACCTTGTGGGTAGGGAGGACATGCCAAAACCTGTTATTACTGTCCTGTAGTAACCAGAGCTGAGCGTGGGGCAGTAATGAATTCCTTTGATCTGCGAGACACAGCCATAACACGCCCCATTACAGAGTTGTGTGAGCTGTGATAAGAACACATTGTTACCTTGCATTCAGCCGGGTGATTGCAGCACTCCTCACTGGCTCCTTGTGCTGCTCTGCTGGCTCATTACCAGCCTATATTGATGTGTGGCGTTTGTCTGCTCTCCTGCAGAGTGTTATGCTTTTCCTTACTGAACTCCAGTTTAGCCCTCAGCAGAAGTGCCAGGAGTGGACCATGGCATGATTTGTAGCTCACTGGATGTGGAGATACTCAGTTGTCAATTGCGCGGCCAAAGAGTAGTAATGACAGCACACAGGTGGTATTGGTCCTATGAGTCCTTGGCTGATTCTTAAATAGATTCCCTGTATAATCAATTAAGAAGAATTGCAACTTTCATTTACACTTCAGCTAGAATGTGAGGGGTTTTGCATTTCTGGGAGTGCTCATGTAAGCACTCTGTGCCTCTCAGCTAGCATGGACAGTGGGAAATAGGGGAGTCGATGGGAATTTTGCATTAAACTTTTACAGTTGTCATTGCTTTGAGTGGACACTTCTATCAAAAAATAATGGTCAAAGCATTTGACCTGATACTTACCAACTTTTCTCTGGTAGAAAGTGCATGAGTATCTCTAAAACAGGAGTATTTTATAGTAAAAAGTATTGGAAACACGATCTCTTAGGGTTTGAGAGGGGTAAGGTTTTGGCTGAATATGAACTTTGTCGATCCAATTTTTAATGGGGTTTGTAGTGCTTTGACCTACAGTTAAATGCATTAAAATCTAATATTTTCTGATAAAATCCAATCTTTCATTAATGTATTAATGATTGCATTCAGTGAGGATTCCTTATGGATTAACTGTCACAGCTGCCACTCCTTTGTGTTCTACAGTCTCTTTCATGGATTTCAGGGGACCATGACACTAAGCTGTACAGGACTCGGTGCTTCTTTCCCTCCTGGTCATTGGGCATGAAGGAGCATGGTACCACTACCCTCACTGCTGTGAGGATACCTAACAGCAATGCTCTGACCTATCTGTCTCAAGAAGTGCTATTTATGTGCGAAGGGAAAAAGTGGATGTTAGAGGTAGAAAACCCCCCACAGGATAGCAGGGACTTCTTTGTTTGCCTAGGAAGGGTGAAACTTTGCTTTTTTCTTGATTTGCCTTATTTTTGTCATCTGGTGGACCTTTGACTCCTGCCTGGCAACATCAAGACATCAGAAGAGAGCACCTTATCAATGGGTATCTTTTTGGCCTTCCTATGATCCATGACACTGTTAGACTAAGAATTCCTTTGTAAATATATTCCATCTTCTCACAACCTAGAATCTAAAGCCACAATAGTGTGTAAAAATGTATGTCTAGGATGTGTATTGCTTGCCCAAGAATAGAGGATGAGCTAATGAAACTCCTGTTGGCCCAGAATTTGCTCACATGAAAAGTTCTTTCTTTTAAGGCCAGTTCAGTCGCACTCTACAGGAAATTTAATTATTAGAAAAAAAAAGCAAACACGCAAAATGATTAAAAAACCCCCCCAAACTGGCACACATTGTTACATGTGAAACTTCAGCATATACCAATTATTTCTCATTGCTAACATAGGTGCTTTCCATTTATAAACCAGGTTTTAAAATGCGAGGTTTTTTTACCATGGCTATTAAGTGACAGTGGTCTTCTAATATCAGTCAGTAGGAAAACGTCTATTTCATTTATTCCTTATTTTCTGGATAGCTCCTTGATGTTCAGCTTTGCTCATTTTCCATTTCACAAACTGAGTTTACTTTAACTAAAACTGCCAAGCAGTAATTCAGTTCCTAACTAGATTTGTGGTGGTGAGACAGAGGGTAACATAAAAAGGCAGAACTTATTGGCACGATTCATCATCATACTCTATTGCACACTCAAGCCTACTGGGAAGGAAATGTTATTAAGTTGAAAGATGTATCAGAGCCTTTGGGATTTGGCAGGATGAGGACCTGAAACCTCTGGAACGGTTGTGCTCAATTCACATGCAGGCTCCCTGAGTAACTGCAAGAATATAACTGGTGTTCCAGGTTAAGTTCCGCCAGGGAGAAGAGCTGGCATTGTGTTCACACTGTGACAATGGCACGTATTAATGACTAATATTTAGAAAGAACATAGTCATGGCAACAGTTATGCTTGCCAGCTGTCCTGGGGAGTGAGGCATAACCACAGCTACCTACTGCATTTAACTGTGACTGTAATAACAAGAGTCAGATGCTGTTAGGGAAGTACAGAATCTATGTTTACTTTTGAGTAGACAGGTCAGTACTAGTAACTAGTTGTTGTATCAGAACACAAATGGGGATAAAACATGAATTGCATGTCAAATTAATAAGTGAAAACAAGGAAAAAGAGATTTCTTAGTGAAATTTTAATTAAATACTCTCTGTGTAATTGTTTTTAGTGAAATAAGATGTCTTTTGGAAAAACATGCCTTAGTGCTAGAAACATACAGAAGGTATAAATATAACGAGCTCAGATAGGGAAATCCGTGGGATAGTGAGAGATCTGGGAAATTTATGCAATATCTGTGGCCAAGCTGTCAGCTCCAGTGTTACTATGGAGTGGAATCCTAAAATGAAGTAGGCATTTCACAGTTGGAGTGGGTTGAGACTGACAATTCCATGGTCATGAATGTACAGAGGCGAGAATTAAATTACATTCAAAGAGCATAAATCAAGAAGACAGTCTTACTTAACAATAAGTGGCTGCCAAAAAATAAGTATTGTAAAGACACAGAGCAGAGTTTCACCAGTAAATTTCACTGAGTACTGAAAAAGTTGGGGTTGGGAAAGTTTTGAAGGTAAATTTGATTGCAATTTTAAACTTGAAGAGTCTTTACATTCAAGCGGTTTACGAAAAAGACACAGCCTATTTCTTGATTTCTCTTTGAATTTCGTAAACTCTTAAACTCTTCCAAGTTTAAGTTAGTCCCATGGATAAACTGCAGTCTCAAATATTTTTTGCAGTTTAGTCAGCTAATTCTCACTGTTGAAAATATTTTTAAAAGTCTCATTTGAAATTCCTTTCAAGAACACCCTACACCCTATTAGAAAGGTAACACACTGCGCCTTTTCTCTTAAGCAAACTTTCAGAAATCTATTTCTATTTTGTTAAGCTCTCAAATTCTATAAGAAAATACAACCACCAAACATGCACGCCATACTTTTGTTTTCTGATAATGTGTATTTATTTGTATCCAGAAATACAAATGCTGGGATCAAAATACGAATACAAATAGTATTCTAGACGCACAGCCCTACTCCTTAACACAAAGTAAACTGGAATGGATGTGCTCAAGAAGAGAAGGTTGTTGTCTGAGAACTTGAGGAGATGAAGCACGTGGGTGTTTGACTTTTCTGATTAGGTCAGTCTAGGGGTTCACTGGAATGGCTATCTAACTCAGAATGACGTACTGGTACTAGTGCTACCTGTATTATTCAAGGCACATTGGGCACATAATTGTACTTTCATTTCACTATGACATCACAAGCTGCACTGCTAGCAACAAAATCACACACCCCTAACAAAAACTTAGGAAGGAAGGATAATTAGAAATCTAAAATTTTTTCTGTGTTCTATAAGAAAATTCATTTCGGCACATAGTTGGCAGTATTTATTTGATAACTAAAATTACACTCAAAAAAAAAATCCCGTGTTTCATGGTGGGAAAAAATGTTCTGAGAGCAGTATGCTGAAAGTTTAGATCAGGATTATATGAGGGGTTTGGTGATGGCCTGTGGTACCCATAGGTTGGTCCATGATTTAAGGTTGGTATTCCGTGTGATTGTGGATGACAAAAAAGTCACAGGACTTCTAAACGATTGCAAGAGAATAAGGGAGAGTGATACTGCAACCTCTCTGCACCAAGTTTCGCACTGTTGTTCAGAGAAGTGTTTTGTGGGAGCTTTTTCTGATTTTTTTTTCCTTTGCAGCACTCTGTCTCACAGTGGCATACTTCCCTGGGCTGCCTGTGTAATACTGTCAAATGCAATTATTTTATCAGCTTTCCATGTGTTCCACAGTTGCTTTCATTTTAAGGATCCCATGAGGTCTGTAAGCATGGAATGGACTCTGTATCATGCTCTTTTTCACATTCATCAGTAGTTTTTAAAAAATATGTCATCAGTATTGTTCTCTTCACCCATTTTATATTAATGTGCAGTTTAGAAATTTTAGCATTTACCTGTTCTAGGCCTCACTTTAAGTATGTAAATCACAAGTTTCACAGTAAGTACTTAAGGTACAAATCTACTCCCCACAAGTTTTGAATCCAAACAATGGATAATCAACTCCTACAGAATATCATCCAGTGATCTTCCCGATTGCTAATTTGAATTTAAACCTCTCTTCTGGTCACTGGTCTTAATTAATGTGGAAAGGTTTGACTCAGACCTAGCAGGTTTTTTTCTTAAAACTTGTAATCCTAATACAGTCTCAGTAACAAGCCATCACCAGCTTCACTGTGGATATTTATTCTTTGTATTTAGAATATATCGTGTCAGTACAGCTTCATGTCTCCCAAGCACTGCTACAAGAAGTTATAGAGACATCAGGAGAGTATTAAGGGCTGTATTAAACACTGAAGGGATCACCTGCATTCCCCTATAAGAAGCTCCACAGGCTGGCTTGGACCTCCAAGTAAAGTTATGTAGGTGTTTTGATGGCACCAGAGGCTGTTGTGTCTCCTCTGGCTGGAGCCATTCCTTGCCTAGATAAAAGAATACCCAGTAAGTTGCTGGCTGTGTATCAGTGCCTGGTTTGCCTGGTTCAATCCTTGAGAAAGCCTTCCACTAGATATATGAATAAAACATAACCACATCTTATGGTTGTCTTTTACAAATAGGAAATGATTAGAAGATCAAAATGAATGTTTTGGTAGAAAGCAGAGAATTCTCAGGTGTCCGGCTCTGAGGCACTGAACTTTGTAATGAATTTTATTCTCTAATTTCACATATATTTTAGAAAAACCCTTGAGGAGCCCAGATGCATACAGACACTGTTGTGAGGACCCACAACAAAAGAGGAAAAATAAAAGAAAGTAAAGTCTGTAGAAAGCAACACATCATCACAGATATTGGATATCTCACTTGAGGAATGTCAGCAGTAACTAACCAAGTGTTTGAAGTCAGCCACGATCAGAAGTCATTTAAAGAAACATCTGCTATGTAAAATAGATGATTAGAACAGTATTTATCCCTAATTCAGGACGTAGTCCTAGCTAGACAGGGTTGTAGGACAGCATATCTCTTTGAATTATCCACCAAATGTTCAGCATACAAAATTTTAGTGTTTAACTTGTCAAAGCAATTCAATTCAAGCCAAGACAATGTTTTCTGTTGACACTTATTTTCACTTGAGAAATAAAACATAGCTTGGTTTTAGTATCTAAACCAGTGGCCTAAATTATGAGGAAAGAACTTCTTCTGGATTACAGGGAAAAAGGTAAAACTATTAAGGCTAATGGGTCTTGAAGGAAGGCCTTCATTTTCACATATATGTTAGAACCCTTCAAGAAGAGAGTGTGATGAACCGTAAGAAGGTGGTAGGCATACAGATATAGTACAACACTAATGACACTATAATTTTTTTTCAGTAGGCAATTGTAAGTTGAGCTAATTTTTGCTAGTGGAGGGAGGATCTAAAATTAACTGAGAAAAAAAGCCGAAAAAACCGCTAAAGGAAAAAGAACCTCACCTTTCAGCTGTGGAAATGCATTCCTGATCCATAGTCTGGTTTTTTGCCTATTTTAAATAGTCTTCTGGAAAGATATCTGGATGAGCCTTGAGTTTATGCTATCTCTTCGTAGAATGAAATTGCTGAGTAAAGAAAGGATTCTGCTAAACTGCTGAAGTTCCACTGCAGCCTTTTGCTATTTAGAAAATAAGAGACCTACAGACTGTTTAGAAAAATAAAGAAAATGAAGAAAAATGCTCAATCTGTAGGTTGAAGACATTTAGAATATTGGTCACACACTGTGGTGCTCAGGAAGAACTCCAGGAAATCCCACTTCCTAACTTTCCCACCTTCCACCAGTGGGGACAGTCCCACTGGTCCCACTTTCTAACTTCCAGATGACAAATAGTCTTTAATGTTAAGGAATATCCTTTCATATAAATAAATTATAAAGGCACTGAAGTAAGAGGCACAAACATTTCACTGTGAGCAAGAAGAAGAAGATACCTTGAAAAAAATCATCTGAATGCACAGGCATCTAAGATTATGAGATATGGCTTGCCTTTTCTTACTGTGTTATATGGAAACCAGGAAAGAGCAGCCAATGGCAAAAGCGCAGTCTGCTATGGACAGCCTTTACAAGTTTCAGTGGATACATTCTTTTACAGCTTACAAGGTAACACCAACTCTCCAGATGGTGAGGCTAATGAAATAGTCCCTGGAGGTGTTTAAAAAGAGACTGGATATGGCTCTTAGTGCTCTGGTTTAGTTGATAAGGTGGTGTTAGGTCCTAGCTTGGACTTGGTGATCTCCAAGGACTTTTCAGACCTAGTTGATCCTGCGATCCAGTGAAATCTGTCTGTCTTAAAATACTGAGTCTCCCTTCCCACAAAGTCAGCAGTTCCAGAGCTGCCTTGCATCTGGTCATGTAGGAGAGTCTTTTTATTAGACATATGGTGAAATTTTGTATAAAAAGGAGGCAAACAGCCTTCCCTTCATGAAATGACCAAGTAAGGAGAGTTGTGATAAATTCACGAAACAACATGAGATGCTAGACACCCAGACATATTAGAGCTGCAGAAGTGTTTAAGATAGCTATCTGTCTGAGTTATTTGGCAGGATGCCTTCAGTTCCAGAAATAATTTCCTATCAGCTAAAGGCTCATGTGTCGCTGCTGTTCCAGCTGATGAATGTGCAAACCTCCAGGTGGATGATTTGGAATTAGCTGTGGGTTAAATTGAATAAGAGGACTGCAACAGATAAGAACTGCACAGCAATAAAAAATAATTTCTTTCTCTTCTTTTAGCTTCACTACTCATCACTGTCTCTGTGAAGACGGTTCTGGTTTTTGTAATTTTTATCATTTTTATTGGTATGCACAATACAGCAATATGCAGTTGAGAGTTGATTAAGGAGAACATGAGAAAGAAAAGGTTATCAAAATGCCTGAGGTGTTTTAAACTACACCCATACTTTTTGATTAGAAAGTTATATTAAAATTGTGTGGTGTGTGGTGCACTTCAGCTGCACATTACTGCTGGACATTGTGAGAGCATAAACCGGCTACAAGTTTTTATATCCTTATTCTTGGAACAATGGCTGAAAATGAAGGAGCTGTCAATATGCTAGGCATCAGAGACAGAAAAACTGAGAAGATTGAATTAAGAAGACCAATATTTTTATACATTCTTAGTTGCCTTGAAAATGATGCCCTCAATAAAGAAAAACACTGCCCAAGGACTTTTAATTGAAGGGAAGAATAAGAGGACTGATTTAAAATCCTCCTAGAAAAAAAAGGTGCTTATTTAAAAAACCCTCACAAATCCTTTCTGCAGCTTCAACAAGGAAGGAACACGATGTAAAGATACTTGGTTTTGAGGTTTTACATAGCCAAATGTGTTCATTTCACTGCTCATTTGGTTTTGCCTTCCTCTGTTCCCTTCCTTGTAAGGGTAAAAAGAAGTACTAAATAAAAAAAAAGAAGTAGTTGAATACATGCAAGTCTCAAATACGAAATTATATGATAAGAAAATATTCTAAAATGCTAAAATACAATTATTACATTTCTCATGGGACAGCACAAAAAAAGGTTAACCTTCGTCAATTTGCAAAAGAGGCAAAAGGTTAATGAGGATATTCTTACTCCTACAGAAGGATATGGCACATAGATGTCTGCAGACCACATTATCTAAGTCTCTAAAATAATGGCATTTTGTATGATTCAGATTGTAGGACGTTTATCTTCCCTGGTCTCTAAGGTTTTTCAGTGGCTGCCAAAGCACAGAGAAATAAAGCAGTGAGAGTAAGCCCAGTTACTAGGAATAAGAAGAGGAATGCATTCAGGAACCTGCCAGCCTGCAGCAGTTTGCCTTGCATAAAAATCAATTTTTTGATAACCCCAGAGTAGAATAAATTACACAGTAGAATATGTCCTCTGCTCTCACTATAAGAGCAGAAGGCAGTGGTGTCTGAAGCTTTTTTCTTGATTTTGGACAGTGGAAAAAAGTGGAACTATATGCTTCCATCTTCTGTTTATGAAAACACTCAGAAAACGGGCAATGTGAATGGACTTAGCAGAATCAGTCTTCCAAAGAAGGATCTGGTGGGATTGCTTGCTTTCAGCAGGCCTCATGGGCTGCCATGAGCAGAAGTGTAAGAAAAGCTCATCATCTAACATGGGAATGTTCCACTTCCCAGGAAATTCACACAGTATGCAATTGTCAAATAAACCTTACTCTACCTGTTCAAGATCTAATGGTGGAAGGCACCTCATTGTGCATCATTTATCTCAATACTACTGCCAAAATCAATTGATTCTGCAGAAGGTTTGCAGGATCAGACCCATAAAGGAAAATGGTTTCCATTCTTCTATTTAGGCTTGGAATATTTCTGGTGTTCTTGTAAAATATGGCTGAAGGTGACTATTAGACTAGACTAATTCATAATTAGAGATCAGGATATTCAACTCCAATTTAATCACCTTCTTGCACTACTTAAAATACCACTGTCATCCTTAAATTAAATCCATACCTCCAAGTGCAGGACACAGGTTTACAGATCAGTTAATTAGCTAATGAGAGTTAGAATATTTTCAACATGTATTTTGAAATCAGTAGGTTATCATTGGTTTCGAAGACATCAGATTGGGCAGATATTTCTAAAATTAAGGCTTAGATTCTGCCTCAAAATATTTCTTCTCTGTGCTTCTAATTTGAATTTTGTCAGAACTACAGAAGTAATTCCCCACCCCAACCTAAATCCAGCTATGTTTCTGATATTTCAGACAAGTGAAAAACAGAAGAAAGATTTTGAATTACTACAATTAACTTTCATATTAGTTTGATTTTTTTTTCCAATTAAAAACTCAGTGGAAGAATGGAGCAACAGCAATGACCGACAGTGATGTTTCAAAGAACATGACAAAATTTCTGTTACTTTAGAATTACCATTGCATTAGATTTTGATTGTTTGCAGGGTTTTCCTTTTGAGGTAAAAAGGAACTCCTTTTCAGTCATATCCAGTATTCATTTTTTCATCAAATACTGTGTGGAAGAGACACACACTTTTTGAATCATTAAAAAAAAATTACCTCCAGAAGAGAAAAGAAATAGAATTGCTGTTTTAGGTATCTTTTAACTTCAATCTTTTGTAACAATTTGTCGTCCAAAGCATAGTGAAAAGCTATTGCTATTTGATTCTGGATGTATTTTGTTAGCTTAATAACAATTATGTAGACAGCCTGTAAAAGACATCTTTTAGTTTAATACTGTAAAACTAATTTTTGAAAAAATGAGTATTTTAGAGTTGAATGGTCAAAATCCTGACAAATACAAAATTGGTTTTTAGTGTAAAATATAGTTGGCAATTTTGGAAAAGAATGAAAAGAACCTCTTTCGACATGTGGCAACTATTTCATGTTTAATCCATCTATTGCATGTTTAATCCAAGTGTTACAACTGAGTTCCTGTAATGCACTATTCAAACCACAAGTGTTCAGTCTTTAGCTCAGGCCCAGGGAACAACTACCATGAGCAAATACTGCAGTGTTTAATGCTACAAAAAGAATAAAAAAAGTCCTTTGGCACACATGTTTTTCAATATTGTAAAAACAATTTTGAGAGAAAATATGAGAACACATGAGTGCACTTTTTAGCAAATTGAAGTCTGAAGAAAGTCACATATTCCTGGTGCTATTATACAGTGATTTTTACTCATGGGCTATGTACTATGATCTGCTACAATGACATGAACAAGCAGGAATCTTGTCCTGCTTCAAGTATGGTACTTTAGAAATCAATGACCATCCTGTGTTTAATGAGTCATAAAAAACACAGTTAAAAGCTTGAAAAACTGTAGAAGTTATGCCTACAGCTGCCTCAGAGATAGGCAAGTCTTATTTATATCAAAATAATAACTTTCCTCTCCATCTGCCTTTTCACCTTTAAGTTAAAACCAATATGTGTGGATAAGTGGCTAATCCCATGAATCCCAGATCTCTACAGAAAGTAATGTCCATGTTTTGATCCCACCAGAGACATTTCTTCTTGTCTTCTGGTGGTTACTCTAATCAAGGAGATCATCAGTTTCTGAAAACCTATGGGATTTAGCTCAAGCAAATTTAAATATAAATGAGTGTTTTCATTGGCTTTGGCTTATTTGCTAGTGCCTGTGTACATTGCTCTGAGCCTTAGGGATATGGCAGCATTTTGAAGGAAGTATGGGAATGAAAAACAAAAATTACATATTTAATCTTTGCCTGAATTGTGAATAGCTTCTATGCCAAGGGACAATAGTAGAGATTCTAATATACAATAATTATTCATAAACATTGCTTACACTACAAATTCAGCGGAATTTTGTAAGAACCTTTTTCTTAAAACAAATAGCAGTTAGGAGAGAATTCTTCCATGTTTTTCTTTTTCAGGAAATTACATATTAAAATTCTTCATCAGGCTCTGTGACGGTGAAGGTTGATGTGGTCTTTATAATTTGAGATGAAACTGACTGTGTCCTTCACTTTTTCTGCACTTTCACCATCCGTCCGCAGCGAGAAAACACACAGTCTTCACTGCTACAGGCAACATTTAAAGATAGAGGTATCCAACCCAGTAGACCAGGTTAAACAGCAGGAAGGATGTAGGAAAAAAGACCCTGGAGTAAGAGTCCAGTTCTAAGATGTCTATGTGAATCCGTCCTCTCCTCCACGAGCCTGATTTACACTCTTCATAACAACAGAAAAAGCTCTGACAGTCTTTGCCATCCAGACATTCATAGACACATGCATCTTCAAAATCTTGCCAATACATGGCATTGTTCAATGTGATGACTGTAGCTGGTGGTCTCATATCAAGTACAGAATAATTCTGAGGAGAGAAGAAAAACGTAACAGTTTGACAAGTTTCCCTGGATGACGCAGATCAAGATTAATAATCAAAGCAAAAATCAATCATTTTTTCACACTTAGGAGTTCACTTACTGTCAGAATATTATTTGCCAGTTATTTGAAACACTTGCAGCTACTACATTTAAGATGGATTCTCAAGAATAAGGAAGATATCCCCCCTCTCTATTTAATTATACAATGTCCTCCACTTAGCATAGCTGCATTCACTGTCTCTTAACTTTGCTATGGTTTATAAAAACAGATATGGTCAGCAATGGATAGTGATCATTCCAGTACAGGATTTCAAAATGCCATACCGAGGCATATCCCCTTAGTGCTTATCACACTAACCAAGCTCAGAAATAGGACACTTTGATATCATGCATCCTCACAGTAGCATTCGCATTTGCAGACCTCTCCTTCTTCAGTGTACTCCCTATTTACACTTTATCAGCTTTTCTGTCACATCATTTCCTTGTTGTGCAAGATGCCTTCTCACAACAGTCTCCCCTCTCATTAAGCCTCCCATTCCATCTTCACAAATGTTGCCTTCTCTGCTGACATCACTAGAAAAGGTCCCATCAACTTTGCTGCCTGTCTGCACTGCCCTTGCAAAGCAGACACAGCCCTGTCAGCCCGGTTTTCTCTACCTAAGAAGCCCTTCCTCTGCCTGGAATTGTGCTGAGCATTGCCTTTGCCTGCAGGAGAGTGTTGGCTGTGCTGTAACAAGCTGGTCATGACTGCTTGCATTCAGGAAGATGCTCTGGGCTCTTGCTTCCATACTATACAAAGTACTCAACATTTCCTGCTGAAGATGTTAGAGGATATCTGAAAATTTCCTGCTGGATGCGAAGAACATTGGTAATTTGACTGATGTACCTCAGTGGAAATTTTTCCTTTTTATACTGACATCATTTCCTTTCTACAAATCTTTTGGTTTGGCACGCTGCGGTATTACCCATCTCATTAAAAATACTGGTCCCTGAGATAAGAACTTGATGTGGCATTCCTCTGCTCAGATGTTGGCACTGCCAACACAGATAATTACACCTGAACAACTGCCCTCTGGAATCCGGTCAATTACTTCTGGACACAACTCATTTTATCATAAGTAAATGCTAAAATGTCTCAGGAGCTTTGTGCTGTGAACTGCAAGCAGATTGCAGTTTAGAAGCAGATTATTGCAAATCTATTTGTTGTGAATGATTCTGAGATTAGATGACAGAAATTACACCCGTATGGTCTTCTCTCTCTTTTGTAAAGTTTTGGGTGGCTTGTTTCAGAGCCTTACAATGTGTTGCCATGTGAAAAAGGTCTAAGATTATTGTATAAGCAATCTTTTTTTTGACTCTCGTACTTTGGAGAGAAAAAACTGACAAGAGTATACATGGAGTTCTGCTATACCACTGTGTCATATAACGTACATTTATTGCAGGTCTTTATGAGCATTTTCAACTCAGGGACTTAAATTTTCCATGCTTGTCTAAAATATCTATGTTAAAAAGAAGTAAGGCTCAGATAGGTTTTGGTGAGTGAAGATAAAAAAGTGCTCTGGCTCTGCAAAGGAAACTTTCTCATCTCTCAGTAGCCTGGGGTATTTTGTTGTTGTTTTGTTATATCAACTATCTGTTCAGGACAGAAGATAAAATAAATGCCCTGATAATACAGAGAGATTAATCTGGTTGTTTTAATCTCTGCCAGGTAGGAGGTGTCCTGAAGTGACAAGATAGGAGGAGAAGGTGGATGGTCCCCCTGTGCTCTGTGTGTCCAGCTGAGCTGCAGCTGGGAGGAGAGTAGTGCACACACGGTGGGCACCATCCCAGTCCCACCTAGGAGGTGTGCCAAGGCAAGGCACTTCTCCAGGGCCTTGGACAAGGCAGTTTAGTGTTAAACATACTTAATAATATTATTTCTGACTAGGTATATGTGGGTTTTTTAGGAGGAAAAGAAAAGGGTTGGGATTACCTGAACATGGATTTACTAAGATTAATAAATTTCACCTTTTAGGTGGTATCACTACAAAGCTGGAAAAGACAACATGATATCTTGAGAGTCAGAGACACTGCTTACTTAACCTGTAATTTGAAGATTTTTATGTATAGACAAAGACCCTGCTCAATAACTATTTCAAGGTGAAGAAAAAAAAGAGTGAGCAAAAAACTTGAAAATGTTGCAGATACTTTCCAAGCAGGTCAGAATGACTAGTTCTAGATAAAGGTTTTTAAACCCTGATGTCGTTCTTATTATCTTTCCCTATAGCTTTTAACTGGAAAAAGGAAAGTGCTGCTACCCATTCAATGTGCTCTGTTAACTTCATCTTTCAGAAAAGTCTGTCCAGGGAGTGACAGCAGTAGAAAGTGTATAGCTGTAATGCTTGCCATTAATTAATGTAAACCATTAATTGCCAATGAGCAGACTTCCTAAGCTATATGAGGTCTTAAAATACATCAGAGAACTCATGTTTCTTTTTTTAAAAAAAAGTATACTATTATTTTTAAAAATACAGGCTAATAACATGGATCTAGCAGTTGTAAATGAGAGACTTCAGCATATCCAGCCCAAGAAATGCAAACCCTAATGTTTCAGTTGTCTCTGTTCTTATCTGAGAGCAGACCACTCAGCCAGCTGATTAACTGGCTTCATGCTTTAAAAAATGCTTTATATTTGCGTATATTATAGCACGTATTCCAGTTTCAGATTTAATACAACTTAGAGACACAATTTTGTGCTCTGTTCCAACTGTACATATTCCATTTCTAGATATAGTACAACTACCCATGTTCAACCTGTGTGCCTAAATCATTTGAAAATCCACCTGAAATCTTGCTAAAGATTTTGCATATGCGTAAGTGAACTTTTTGTCTATGAAACTTAGTTAATACTCCATACAAGTTTATGACATAACTTGTGCTTATTACTTTCTCATAAAATGTAGTGAGAAACGTCTGTATTGTACAAAGCAGATACATAAAATTTCTGAGGTAAAAATAACATATAACATTCTATACTTGACCCTCCTCCCTCCCATATCACTTGATAAGTCCTTATAGAAAGAGGCAGCTATGTTCCTCTGCCACAGCTGAAAACAAACTGACCTTTTAACAAAAAAGCAAACCAATATTTATAGTGAAGTCAGGGTAAAGCACAACACAGCAATACAGCTCTCTCAGGGATTAGTGTACGTAAATGTCAACCACATATCCATGCCCCCAGTTCTCTCACTGAATTAAGTAGCTTACTTACCATTACATGACCAAAACTTACATCAGGTAGCTTAAATAAAGATAACAAAAGAATTATTCAGAAGAAAACATACTTAGTGCATCTAAATTCAATAGTATTTCTTGGACCAAGCCCTTAAATGCATAAAACACTTCATGCTGTGTGTTCTGTATATTCAGCATAATATCCTGTACACCTGAAAACTGCATGAAACCTCAGCAGAATGCACATCTGGTTTCCATAGACTTAAAATCCTTATTCAACCCATTACATTTGTTTATTGATCAAACAATAGGTAAGTGAGCATTTGTTCTGGTGTTAATTTAAATCCCATCAATGTTGCATGCTTTCCCATATCTTCATTCATATGTCTGGAATTACATGCCACTAACAAAGATACTCCTGACTTTTAAATTCAGTCTTTCTATAGGATGGCAATTTTAGTTTGATCACAAGCAAGTTCATTTCGGTCTCAAACTTTTCTTTTGGTAACAATCTTTTGCCTTTTGTGAGCAATGCATTTTTGCAAGAAACTATTTTAGGTTTAATGGAGTTGTCATTGAGTAAGTCTATGGCTTTCTAGGCTTTCTCTAATTCCATATTTGTTTCAGCTTTTCCTTCATTAGTTCTTCATTCAATAATTTTCTATAGCTCTTCATTCAATCCCTTTTTTATATCATGAGCTATTATTCCCTAAATTTAGGTTTCTTTCTCTTCAATTTCCTTCTTCACATTTTTCCTATTTGGCTTTGGTTTCTAATTTCAAATGTCCTTATTTCCTCCATCACACACAATGGCATCCAACATCTCCAACTGCTGATCTTGAACACATAAGATTTATCACCGATCTTGAGTGGACAACCTCCTTCCCTGTGTTAAAATGGATTTTTTTCTCTATTAAACTGCCCCCTCTCATTCTCATAGTCAGTTATGAAGTTAACCAGGCAATTCTTCCTGCATGATTGTTTTAATTGATTCTAAATAGACAGCTTTTATGTTTTTCTGGGTGTTACACTTGGAAGTTGTTTTTTGGCCAAAAATGAGCCAAAAATGTATAAAACCTTTTAAAGTGACCTCCACTTATGTCCTCGGGAACACGCACCTTTTTTGCACAGTGCTTAAACCAAATGCTGGTTCCCAGCAGAGACATTGAAATTTTGCTCATAAATATTTCTAGACCTGTTAAGCCATGAAATAGCAATGCATTTGAGTATACACTGATGTGCATTTATTTGTATAACAAGCTATGCAATCTGTTTCAGTGGGAGCCCTTTCCTACTACCGGCACAGCAACTGGAGGACAAAAGATGCGTAGGCAGGGTTGCTGCTCCGTGGTGAGCAGGCTGCTTCTGTTAGGAACAGACCTCACCCAGCAGGCACATAACTGCTCCTACTGCTACTGCAGGTGACTTTTCCATCAGCTTTCAGGGCAGATCACACCACTGGGAAAATCTTGGAGGAGTGAAGTGCAATGTGATTACAGGCTATGTCTGAATGATTATCTGCTCTCTGAGCTGCACATGAAAAGAAATTTGAGTGCTCCGGTCTTTCTTACCGACTTTTTCTTCTTAGTACAGTTTGGTTTCCTGCAACTTGAGTAGTAGTTGAGGGTGGCATACTCCATCAGAGCAGCAAAGACAAACAGAAAGCATACAGTCACAAACAAATCCATGGCGGTGACATAGGAAACACGGGGCAATGACTTTCTTGCGATGGTACTCAAAGTTGTCATGGTCAATACTGTGGTGATGCCTGCAGAGAGAAACTTGTTTTAGTTGTATGCAACATCACTTCTCCATATCACAGAAGAATCTTTGGGAATATATATACAAAACAGAAATCCAGAGTGTACTGAAGGAATTAATTAATTTCATTTGGTAGTGTTAAGAAATAATGGAAAATAATATCAGTAGGGACAAAGTTATTTGTAAACAAAGATTTGCTCTATGGTTTATTTTCATCTTTGCAAAAGTGACATTTCTGTGCCTCTCAAGATGCTTTTCTTCATCTCTTCCTTTTTCTGATCCCAGCTAGGTTGAAGATGGGGGTGAGGGAGAAGGAGAGAATGAAGAAATTTTTCAAGAAAAGTATGAAGCAGAAAAGATACTAAACTCAGAAAAATAAAACCAAGAAACTTAGAAAACACTGAAGGAAACATGTATTATTCCACAGTAGTATTGCTCTCATGAAACTGCTCAAAAAAGAAAAAGAGTTGGAGAGAGAAAAGAAAAGAAACTTTTCTGCTAAGTTCTGACCATGAATTCTGAAATTATGTCTTCATATCACTGCTTCTTTGGGAGTCCTCCACTGCCATTTTCCTTCTGGGTAAGGGAAGTCAGTGTTACTTGCTCAGACAGAGTAAGACTCTCCTACTAACTTCAGATGCAACATTAGCAGAAATAGCCTTTTTAATTCATACAAACCATAACTTCTTAGATTGATTTAGTAATAATGAATACAATGGGAATTTGTGTGAAATATCTAAAATTAAAAAAACAGTGCTAGAATGAAATCTATGTCATGCCAGTTATTTGACTCCTAGTAATTCATACAATTTCTCTTCATTCCTGAGGAATAGCAGTTTTTTCATTGTGAGCTTGGACTGATGCTTTTAATAATTTGTTACGAACTGCGTGTCTTCAGATAGAAAAAAACCCAGCTTCTCAGTGTCTTGGGAAAAAAAAATAAAGCTTTCCCACAAGTAAGTCTCGAGAGAGAATCTTCTCAACAAACGACATAACCATAAGGTAATCTTTCTTTTTTTATAGTTAAAATGATGTTTCACATTGGTGCACAGTGTTTGCAATGGCAAGGAATGACTGAAATTACACCTTAGAGTTAAATAACTTCTCACTAAAAGCACTCTGGAGAGAAAGAAGTATCTGTGGATTACTTTTGACTACTTTCTTTTTATGAAGGATTGTCCATCTCTGACTTGTAATGTTTAATAGAAGCTACAGTGATTCACAGGAAAAACCTCCATTCAAGCTAACAGAAAGTCCCTGGAAAAGCCAGAAGGCAAATTATTTCCTGGCTCTCAACCTTGAATAATAACGACTAATTGAACTCCTTAAATATCTATTACCCAGAAACGAACAAACAAAAAGTTTCCAAAAAAAATCACAAGTCAATAACCAAGATGAAAGCAATGCTGATAGGAAGGGGGAAGCGTGGACTTTGTGTGTGCCTTGGACATCGAGAAACTATGGAGAAAATTTTTTCATTTCCTGAAACCTGTGCCACCTCCCAATATAAGCAGGTGTGGTTGGCATGACCCAGCAATCGCTCCAGACTCCTCAACATCAGTTCTGTGCTCAGCTGATGCTTTAAAAAAGCTGCAAGGACCATGCTTAGCCATTCATCGCAGCTGGGCTGCAGAGATGCCCAGCTGCAAAAGGCGTGATCTCACTGGCTTTGATTTGACCCTTGCTAACTGTAGGTCACTCAGTCTTTCTCTCTGGCCTTGACTCAGGCCTTGGGAGTCACTAATTTCAAAAGAACCACATCCAGACTATGACATACTCTACAATATAAAATTGAGTTCTTTAACACTTCCTAATCCACATTTAGATTTCTGACACAAATGTTTCGTTTTCAGAGCCACATGCACATTCACATGCTTTCAGGCGTTTTACTACCATTAAAAATTTCCTCAAAACCTATGGAGTTCTTCCAGTACAATATACAGCATCCTCTTTGCCTGGACTCAAATCATCCATGATAGGACTCATTCCTATGATAGGATAGTTTTTAATCAAAAGGCTAAAAGGAAATAATTAGTCTCTTTGCTTAAGTATGTAAGTCCTCAACTCAGCTTGTATCCTATATCCATGCCTTAAGCCTGAATGTGGAACACCAGCTCGAATCATGCTTGCAACAGGATTCCAGCTCACACCATAAACAAGCACTGGGTTTTTGAAACAATGAAAATTCTATCTAGTATGAATTTTACATCTAGCACACGGGCACAAATTTAAAAATGTTAAAATGAGTTTATGGAGATACATACAGAGAGGAAAGAGAAAGAAGGTGTGCCAGATGGTACAGTTTTGTATTTCTATACATTTACAAATCAGAATATATGTATGTATATATGAATAAAATGCAGTACCATTATTTCCAAATATAGTATCTAGTTTCTATACCCTTAGTTCATTTTATCTCTCATGCTAAGTAAATTCAGTTTGTTAAGTAGTTTCAAATGTAATGTGTCTTGCCAGATTAAATTGTGAAGTCTCTCACTTTGTGGAGTCCCGCATGGCAAAGTGAGCTTTGCATCTGTTATTGAAATTCACAGTGCTCATGAAATATCTATTTCAACAGAATTTTAATATCAACCAAGGACAGCTCTGAAGTAACCTGACTTCAAAATTTTCAGGTAGAAAGTGTAAGTGTAAGCTTACAGGTCTGTGCATAAATACCAGTTTGGGACGTTATATTCTCTGAGTAAATCCCATACCAAAGATACTATTTGATAAAACAGAAAGGATTGACTGAGAGATCAAGTTATGCAGATATATATAACACTTGAAAGCACTTTAACTTTTAGATCATTGGTCTAAACAGTTATTTAAAATTATTACTGTTTGAAATCTGCTTCCTGTGATGCCTTAAGTTTTAACTTTTATAATTTAAAATCTTGTACTGTCTAGGGTATAACTCTGAAGTTTCCTGCAGTCTGTTAGCTGCTGCTCTCTTAGGCCAGATAGACATAACAAACCCTCTCCAGGCCTACCCTCCAAGGACACACAGCCTGTCCTAGGCCCAAAATGTAAACCAACATCTCGGGAAGGTGGGGTGAGCTTGGGGAAAATTACATCATTAACTGAAGCTTTAATTGGAGAATTAGACTTGATATGCATATAGACCAAACTTATAAAAGCGTGAAGAACTCATGACCTGGGGTCCATCTTGGGGTCCATCTCGGCAGTAGCCTCTGGCTCCCCAGGGTGTACCTTTGAAGGCTCTTCAAATAAATACTTACCTTTTTTCCCTTACTCTTATCTAGTCTGTTTTTTAGGTGGCCTGATAAGGCATCAACTGGACAAGCATAAGTGAGGTGGCAGGGGTTTCAGTGCTAGAAACTCTTTGGTCAGCAAGGCAATTTTTTTTTTATTTTCTTGAGGTTATGTTGGTGGGACACTATGCTGCTTTCATGCATGCTATCACTTGGTCATAAAGTTAATTCTCCGTCTTTCTGATCTGGCACATGTTTTGAGTACTTTCCTGGTTTTCTAGTGAATGAGGTAAAGATGGAATGGCAAGGAAAGAAATATTCATTTTTTATTAAATATCATCTGTATCTTCTTTTACATCAACATGTTGCTGGCCTTGAGTTTAAAAAGATACCCACTGTATCTTTCAACTGCAGTTTGATCTTGTTCTATAGTAACTGCCTGGTCCTATTACATGTTATACCCATTTTGAAAAAGTACAGGGAAACTGGGATGAAAGCTCCAGTTTAACTTAATTCCCTTCATCTTCAAGGAAAATAGCCTACTCTTTTCCAGATCATAACTTTTCTTCAGGGACATGCTGGGTCCTCTTGACTTAGAACATTTTGAGATAATTTTGATTGATAGAGACAAGCAAAAACTGCTGAGAGACATTTTTTTTCTCTCCTTGAACAAAGAGCAGAATAACTCAGGATCACAAAACATAGTTCTTATCCAGAACTCAAATTTTGCTTCCATTTTCCCACTGACTCTTCAGGTGGCCTGGAGTTAATCTTGTTGCCACTCTGGGCCTTAGTATCTCAAAGTGCAAAAAGGGGACCATAATACCCAGTTTTTAAAGAACACTTTAGTATCTCTGGACAGTACTGCTGAAAGAATACTTATGGTACCAAACCCAAATTAATTTTTTTCCCAGCATAGAAATAGTTTATTAGTTAGCATTATTCAGAAAGGAGTAAAACCTGCCCTTCATGTAACTGTGAGTCGTTGCCAATAACTTTGGAAATTACTCCTTAATTTCAGAGAGTGAAATATTTCCCTGGTGCTAGTCCTTTACATTAATGCAGCTATACTTGGAGAAGGTTTGTTGCATAGAGTCTATCTACAATTTCAACTAATTAGTAGGACAATTTCAGCAGTTTGCCTTTGGCTGCATTACTCACAATTTTACCATGTGCCATTATCCAAACGTGGATGTGTGCTGCTGCTCAGACAGGTTTATAAGTTTCATTATAAAAGCAGGTCTACACCAAAATGGGAGCATCTGCTTACTGCATCCCGGGATGCCAGTTTGGGAGCAACAGGACTCTGTGCACAAAAAAAGTGACCCACATATATTTAACTTTATTTTTAGAAAAGTTATATTTTAGCCTACAAAATTGAATTCTCAATTGGAATTTTTGGAGCGAGTCATGACATCCATTGAGTAGAGCCTTGGAACAACTAATTTTTCTGTTCTTAGTCCAAATTAATGACTTCAGTATCTGGATACATTTTTTCTCTGAACTTCCTGCTGGCTAAGGGGTGAGGTGGAGAGTCACACGTTAGTGATTAGTGTCCTAACATACTTCTGTATCTAATTAATTGGAAAACTGAGCTATGAGGTGTGGGGAACAAGCCTTAGGTACAGGATAAGAAAAATGCTTATGGCAAATCAATAATGCAAAGTGTTAGATGTCTTTTGTCTCTTTTATGCATTGAGAAGGATAACCTAAGTGGATGCTATGTGACTCTCACTCATGCATGGGGCTTCAGACTGCCTTTAAAAAAAAATGGAGACTAGTCAGTCTTTCCTTCTCTCCCCTGAGTCACTCAATCTAAGAAGAAAAGAGTTCAATTTAATAGTTAGCAGAGAAGTACACTTAAGACCTATTGCTCAATTTTCTGGCTATCAGAGGCAAGTCTACACAGCCAGGAACAGGCAGCTGTAAGCTGCTCTGTCATCACCTGGGTATGGGCTTTTTGCTGTCCTGGAGGTGTTACTGGATAACAGAATAACTCTGAGTCTTTGTATTCATCCTTTTGCTGGAGCCATGGTGTACTGGCCCTTCGGCACTCATGTGGAGGGAATGAGGACTGAATATTCCTTTCCTGTAAAATAACCTCAGAAAAATGGACCTACATAGTAACAAACTCCAGCAGGAGGATGCAATGAACAGCTGGGAATGGTAACTCCTCTGCCTGAAAACAGACATGCAGACTTTGACACAGCCTCCCCTTTTTTCCTATACTGGTAGGTTTCTGAATCAGTTCGTATAGGCAGACCTGGCAACCATAATGTGATCTGAGAAATTCTTTTCCCTTTGGTTCTGATGTTTGCATATAACTGCTATATACCTCTATACTCTCGATGCTGGCAAAACCTGCAGGTTTTCCTATAGGTATTGGAAAATATTTCTAAGTCTAAGTCAACAGTTATAAGCATATACTAATGCACATTGCCAAAATGCACGTGCTGGTCCTGACACAAATGAGTTTCTGGAAAACCTAAACCAGCACAAATCTCCACAATCTATGAAAAATATCAATAGACCCAGTGTGAAGCTTAACTTCAAGCATGCAAGCTAAAACACTTTGCATGAGTTAATACTATTATATCCCACAGTTTTCTGTATATATAAGACAATGCCCAGTGGGGGAGAGTTACAGAAGGGAAGGAAGCCAGCAGTGCAATTAATTAATTCTTCAAAAATGTCACTAAAATATCATGGTGAGAACAAGGAGACAGACATTAATTCAAGAGTTTTATGCAAAAAAGATGGCAGCGTCATCTTAAGGGTCAGACTAGTTTACTTTTAATTACCCTGTCACAGGAAAAAAAGCCAGAGGTCTCAGTAATAAGTAGATATGGGTCTGTAAGCCATAGTAGTAATAATCCAAAGTGGATACCTCGTGGTGTCTCTGAAAGGAAGCCGACATTCTCAAATGGTAGTGTAGAAACATCAGAAAAGAGAATTATTAACAACTTACCTAATGCTGTTCTTGCTGGTGTGGCATCTTTTTTGATCCAAAAGGATACCCAGGAAAGAACAACTGTTAATATACAGGGAATGTATGTTTGTATAGTAAAGTATCCCATTCTTCTACTTAGGTCGAAGTATATAGTCATGACTACATAATCACCTGCAACAGTAGCACAAAAATGAAATTCACATTGTGATGGGATACAGACAGTTGTTCAGTGACCTGCTAATATTTTAAGTTTCATAAAAACACTGCATATGAAATGTTTTTAAGAGTTTCAACAGCATCTGCACAGTAACGCTCATGTGAAATTTAAGTAAACCTTGCCATTCTAATATCCTTAAGTTTTAGGTTTCTGTGGAAATTATGTATTTGCACAGGCAGAGCCTATCAGCAATCATTCTTAATGTTTTGAAAGGCATCTTGAATTTCCAGACTTCATATTTCTGGATCTCTTCATGGCCACAAATGTGAAGGTACTGTCATTCACCAGATTCTGCAACCATGGCATACAAAATCCTTCTTTCTGCAGGCTGTGTTTTCCGTGCCTTAATTTCAGGTTTGAGTGACTTCTGTTATCTTCTTTTGAGATATGAACCTGAAAATAGGGGTCTTTATGGCAAATGTAGCATGCACACGAGTATGCCTTTACACAAGAAGTAATTTATAGACACTAGAACCTCAGTGCTGGTGAAGAGACTGGTTTTGTTGGCATTCCTCATTTCAAAACAGTTGTGGCCATTTGCGGTATTTTCAGAAGGTCAGTCTGAACACAAAGTTTATTATTCTGCTGTATAGAGAAAATCATAAATTCAAGAACTCAGTAAAAAAGGTTAGTTTATCCCACATTATATGATTTTTTTCTCTGTACCTCTTCTGCTAACCCTTGTGATTCTACAGGGGATAATAATCTGTCCCTCCCTCTCTCCTCAGTAGAGGCTACTGACCATATCACCTCTGCCCTTACTAACAGCTCTCTCAGCCTCATAGATGTTAACTATCTTTCTCTCTCAGACAGTCACGGTGAATAACAGTAATAAAATTGAACTGGGACTGGTTTCTGTACTTCACTTGAAGTAGGTTGCTTCCATTTCAGATGTAAAGGAGAGCTCATATGACAGAGAATTTTTATGTGGTTTTGCCTGACATCAGATTTGGCCTAATAAATTTTATGGCTTCTTGTTACAAATCTTAACTTTCTAGAGTATGATATTTGCAGAAGGCATCATTTGCAATAGCTAAGTAACTCCGTCCTGTTACAGCAAACCATCGGAAGAATGAAGAAATTGGAAGCATATAAAGATTAATCCCCCAAGGAATGTACATACAACTCACCCAAGCAGAAGCACAATGGGTTTATTAGTTGAGGCAAATTAAAGCTTAATCATCTAGTAACAGAGGGCATATAAACAAATGCATTTAATACAGTGGATAATTTGACTACAGCTAGACATTATATAGAAAAGAAATTAATTCAGTAAGAATAACTTTCATCCAAAGCATCTCTGAAGGCACTGTAAAATCAATGAATTATCATAAGTTAGACAGTTAAAGATAAATAAAAATCTGATGGTGGGAACAGGGGAACGCGTCAGAAGGAAAAGTTCCTATATGTAAAGTACACCAGTTTGAGATAGATATATTTGCTAGAGGTTGACAAGCCTGTGAAAGTTTCCATAATGCCTTTGTTAGATGAAAGTCTACATCTTGACAAGAATTGTGCCAGTGAAAACTGTGTGACCCCAAGAAACCGGACAGCCATTTCAGAAGCCTTGCTGATAGAGCTCACTGCTGTTACAACTAGGAGGTATTGCAGTACATCATGACATAGAGAGCCTTTTGGGCTGCTCTACAGGCTAAGGGTTATTGTCATTCCACGAATCCCCAGCAGTTTTCCCTGCACAGGGAATGGCACCAGGAAATTGATGTGGGTTAGTAACCATAGGTTCTGCTGGCTTACTGTTAGACTGGTTTGCCTCACTGAAGAAAGACTTACACCACAGCAATGGAGATCATTTCATAGAAACAGGTGTAAAGAGTCAGGTGGAGCGTAAAGCAGTGCTTCTACTGCCATGAACCAACTGAAAAGCATGGAAGAAACGTTAATGAGTTTAACATTGTCTGTCAAGGTAGAAGAGTGAGCAAAAAATGAAATCAAAGTTTCTACAGGAAACGTGTCAAGCCCTTCCATTTCCTTTACTTAGTTCCTGTATCTAGAACTGTGTGTTTGTGGATGAGCTGCCTGAGAATGGTATAAAGTCAAGCACAATCTGCACACCTCCACTGTGTATAACAATATATGATACACCCAATTCCAGTACCCACACAGGTCACTGCTCCTCTCAGTAGTGTGGTCTTGATACCCAACAGAGCAACCGAAAGAAGGAGTTGATACTGTCCTGTAAGATACCGGGAAAGTAATAAAGAGTCCCTGTTTCCAAGGTCTGTGATGAAAATAAACCTGATAAACATGAGAGTGGGAGAAAATTATGGCACATTAAATGATGTAGAGAGTCCATCATCACAATTAGTCATTAACTTATTTAGTGTCTTTCAGGCAGGATTAATTTCCTGTGATTTTAGACATCTAGAAGACAAATTCTACAGACGACCTGCACACTGTGGTCTCCTTTCTACACTTGAGAAGAAATTGGTCCTTTCAGTATATGGTTTGTCTTTATCTGCTTTAGATGCACATTTTAGAAGGTGAATGTATTCAAAACATTTCCATTTCTCTCCTGTGATTAAAAAACAAGAGCAAATGGCTGAGATGTGGACAAAAGCATTGCAGACACTTGCAGATTATACAAGGAGTTAGCCACACCCCTTGATTCCATGGTGAGAGCTAAACTGGGCTACTTCCGTAAGGATGCTAAGGTTATTTTATTAAAATATAATAATCTTCTTGACATTTAAAAGGGTATTTTAGTTATTTTCCTCCTTTTTTCCTGTTTAAAGTCTGATGATGTCCTCATCCTTTAGGATATGCACAATTCCTTCTCTGCTTGTCTTTCCTTCCTTCCTTTCTTCCTTCCTTCCTCCCTCCCTTCCTTCCTTCCTTCCTTCCTTCCTTCCTTCCTCCCTTCCTTCCTTCCTTCCTCCCTTCCTTCCTTCCTTCCTTCCTTTTCCTTCCTTTTCCTGCCTGAGAGCTACAGATATTCTCACGATGAAGAAAGCAGACCCAGGCATACAGGCAGCAGCCGTGCATAAGGATGCATGAACTGTACCCTCTCTGTTGCTGTGTGTTTATGGGAACACACAGACAGAAAATATACCAAGCAATTTGCGTCACTGGAACTAGTGATGCAAAGAGGAAGTAAGAGGAGAATTTGCTGATTCTCTTACAGTACTCAAACCATGCTTATGAGACAATGAATACTGCTGAAAATATTCATGGGAGAAAGAAGCCTCCACTCTTGAAATCGAGAGCCCTAGCTGAAAGCACCTGTCTGAAGGTTGTGTCTGCTCTCAAAGGCAAGCATGCTTCTGTACAACATATAACAAATGAATTTTTTTAATATCAATGGTAAATTAAAATGTTCAATTAAATAACCACTTCTGTTCTATCCTCAGCAAAGTCAACTTCTATCGAGATTACTGGATTCTCTCATTACATTCAGAAGAGTATGTGCTTTGGCTTCTTTCCTTATTGCACTGCTCCAAACTGCATGATCATGATGATGATGATGATAATGATTATATTATTCTTCACATTATTCCTTCCAGAAGTAAATATTCTCTATGCATCTGAAAGCACTGCATGCACGTTAAAGAAAAGTAGTCATGGTACATATATTTCTTTCTCTGTACGTACAAAATTATCTGTATAAAGAAAATCTCATCTCTTCTGAAAGACTCTCCTCTCTTCTCGGATACAATTCATTCTGTACATCCTGCCAGCATGAGCAACCGAAGGGAGGGAAAAATACTTTCAAGAGCTCTGCTCAGTGCCTCCTTGCACCTTTAGGAGCTTTCAGAGCTCCACCAGCTGTTACTGCCACCGCTAGAAGAGGAGCTGGGGCTCATTGTGTGACAAAGTTCTGCAGTGCAGGCAAGATGAGAAAAATCTCCTTTCAAACTGTGTGTCACTAAACCAGTGCACTTGGTTTGAAAGTAATCACACAGTGGTTGCCTAGCAAAGGACCACTGGGATAGCTAATATCAAGAAACTTCATTTTTAAACCCAGGGAGGAATTCTACCTTTTAACAACTTAAATAATATTCCCAGGAAGGTAAACTAACTTTTAACTGAATGATCAGACCATCAATTCACTGAAATAATGAAAATTGTCTTGAGGTAAAACAGAGCATGATCAGTTCTCTACAAAGGGAGCAAAACGTGCACCTTTAGGCAACAAATCTGGAATAATCGAGATAGTGCAGCAACGCTTCCCATGAAACCAAGATGACTGCTGGCTGTAACCCATAGGACTTATATTAGCCTAAGTTTCTAGTTTAAAAGTAGGACACTATTTAGAACAATAATGATTTCCAGTGTAATACTGCCGTGGATTTTAATGAACAATGTTAAACTATAGCCAATTTTTTTTTTTGGCTTTTGAAGACTAAGGGTCAGAATTTTGCCATGTTGCATCAAGAACAGCTCCCTTGAAGGTAAAATGTTTGAGCAATTTTCAATTTTATTAAAAGAATACAATTTGCTATTTTATTAAAAACAAATAAATTAAAAAATATAAAATTATATGCTGTAAATAATTTATTTACTCAAACTATACCATACTATCCTATGCCACATTTTCATTCATCCTTCCATTATACTCTGAGATTGACAATTAACTTAGAAAAAAGACAAATAATTTTTAACTTTCCAAAGACTGAAATATGAAGGTACAATGCATACACAGAGCAGATTCAGCATGTGAATGAAGGTTACATGCCAATTGTCAACCACTAGAACTGCCGAACAATGAGGAGTGGCAGAGTTTATCCATGTTGTTACAAGAGTTTGATTACAGAAGAAAGTCCTTAAAATATCATTAAAATGAGGAGTCACACTATGTGTCATGAGTATTTCTTTGTTGATCAGCAAGACCACAGAGACTGAGGCATCTTCCTCATTATCTTAATAAATCAAATTTACTTAACAGCAAGCAAACTAACTTTCCAATCTTCAATGCTTTTTTATTTTTTATTTTTTCATTTGGAAGCCAAGAGAAGACCTAATTTAATCTTGCCATTAACTATTCATATCACCGTCATCCTGTTTTCTGATCTTTGCTTCCCAAAGCTCAATTTTTTTATTTCCTGAGCTAGGTTTCTCTTCTTTCTTAGTAAGGTGAAAATTTTCTAGTCAGTATGTACAGAAGTTCTTGCAAAATGTTCACCAGAGAGGTTTATTGGAAGCGATGCAGGTGGAATTGGAAGCAAAGCTATTGTGGCAGTGCTAGTGCCAGCTGGGAATGTTCAAATTTCAGGTTCAAGACATGGTTCCAGATTCTGCACTGGCTGGAAAGAGTATCTCAGTTCAAAGTCAGGCAGAAACACAGTCAGTGTTACAAAACCCAACCCTGCCTAATTCAGATATTGGGGATTGTTCAGCCTCAAAAAAAGAAGGCTTCAGAAGACCTAATTGCAGCCTTCCAGTACCTGAAGGGACCCTACAAGAAAAATGGAGACTCTTTTCAAAAGCATGTAGTGACAGAACAAGAGAAAATGGATTCAAACTGAAAGAGAGCAGGTTAAGATCAGATATTAGGGAAAAATTCTTTACTGTGAAGGTGGTGAGGCACTGAAACAGGTTGCCCAGTGAAGTTGTGGATACCCTGTCCCTGTGAGGGTTCAAGGCCAGGTTGGATGGAGCTCTGATCAGCTTGGTCTAGTGGGAGGTGTGCCTGCCCACGGCAATGGGGCTGGAACTGGTCCCTTGCAACAAGCCATTCTGCGGTTCTGTGATTCTGTGATCCAAAATCAGATGGAAGAGTCATGAGAACTAGCTCTTCCCACATTTCAGGCCTTCATCCCAATACCTCAGAGATATATCCAGTGGAGGGTCAAGCTCTCTTCTTACTAGAATGACTAAGAAAATAAAAAGATGGATTGTGATTACTTGAATTACACTGCCTATTATTAATACTTCATCAGTCGTTCTGTCTTCAGAGCTGGTATCCCATCCTAGCATGACTCTATCTCCAGTCAGGTATAGAGCAAGTTTCAACTTTGGAAGATCCAAAAACTCAACAAAATGATAGAAGAAATAGTATAATGTACTCATAGGTGATTATGACTTCAAAATGAGCTATTATTAACACAAAAAAGACAAGGGTGAAAACAGGATTTTGCAGTTCTTTTGAAGAAAATGTAGGACAAATGAGAGTCATGAAAGTATCATTAAAAATGCCTTTATCTTCTTCAGCATCATTATAAATAATGAATAAATGCTGAGGACTTATTGCAGGCTTATTCTGACTCTTCCAAAATGGGTCAGTCAACATATAACAAGAGTTTTCATTTGCAGGGACAATTTTCACTCCACATCAGTCTAGAACAAATCCTTCCAAGATAAAAGGAAGAACAAAACGACTGAGGTCATGCTGTCACTCAAGGGCTAGTCTTAGATTTCCCTATGCTGCTTTGGCATTTAGGTATTTCACAGTGACACTTGGATATTGTGCTTGGATGGGAGCATGTGTACAGCAGAGAAATATATTTGCACCTCATCTCAAATGTTCTTGGAGTGGTACCAGGCACAGCTACACTAATACATTTCTGCTTAGGCTGCATGTTCAACCTCAAAATAAACCACATACAGGGCTTCAGAGGTGTCATTTTTATGTGTATTTCCATAGTAGCTATGTGACTAGATGTCTAGTTACAGGCAAGGATCTTAAGGAAAAGATCAAAAGAGCTTTCTGTGCCCCAAAGATCTCTGGTTTTGAGTTCATAATTGCCTTTGGCATTATCAGGATGTGTATTCCTGTGTGTGTGTACATGTACTAGAACAGCGTAGCCTAGAATCAGCTTGGTTGTATGTCAGATCTGTATGTCAGATTTGGCTTTCAGCTCTTACACTTGAAAAGTAAATTTTTCAGAAATACATTCACACCACGATGCAAAATCATTGCTAAAGTTTCCCATTGTCATAGAAAAATTACTGTATAAGTACACAGTGGAAAAAAACCCCAGAACACCAACTAACCCTAATAGCACTGTTTGTGCCTGTAGAAATCATGTTCGATTATAAGTATACACACGTGCATTAGCATGCATGATAAAAATAAAATAGTGTCAAATTAGAAAGCGAAAAACAAAGACCAGATGCCAGGTACTCCCAAGGCAAAATAATTTTTAAAGTCAAGTCAGACCAAGATGTCTTTCTAACCTGGCAGAACCACAAGATATTATGTTGGGTTTATTGCCTTGTGTAATATCAAGAATATAATACCGAGAAACATATTTTTACTTGAGGCTATCAATTTTTTTTATCACCGCAAAATAATTCACATTTATTCTGTTTGTTCTTCCTTGGATGCTGCACTTTTATTTTCTTTGATGCAAGCAGCATTTTCAAAATAGTTTTGTAACATGACAGTTTTGTTAAATGAACTATTGCCTGCTTTTAAAAGTTAATGACTACGTTTTCAACACATAAAGTTATTGCATCCTCTGATTTTGACATTTATTATTGAATCTGGAAAATAACTGAATTTTTTCAAAGTTCTAACTTCTTTATATTGATCTTTTTTTCCTCAGAATCACTGCCATACATACGTTGTATACTGGAACTTTCCACAAAGAACAGAAATTAAACAAGCAAAAGACACAAATTTTTAAAGACTTAAATTAATTGTGTCCCAGAGCAATTTGAAACCTACTAGTCAGTGTTTCTTGTGCCCTAAACAATTCTTTACATGCCACTGACAGTTGAAAGTGACAGTTTCAGAGACATTTACTTTTGATTCAACTGCAATCATTTCACTCTCTGTACCTCATATTTTCCATTAAGTGTCTGGGATACTTTGAATGTACTCAGGAGATGAATCAAGGTCTATGAATACAATTGACCTCCAGAATTAAGTAATTCAAAGAATAGAAGGTTTGAAAAAGAAATTATTGCTATTTTAGTGTTTGGTGGCATGATCAAGACTGTCTCGTTTAGTTGTATACTTACGTGTTTATATATTATGCAAGCAGTCCAGCCAAATACACCTATCCTATCTTCCCAGTCATATTACTGTATATAAAGCTCTCCTCCCACTAAGCCATGTGAAGATGTAGCATGTTATTCATTTATAAGGTATTATGAGCACCAGAATTGCTCTCAGGATGTTCAGGCCTATTATCTTTACGCATAATGACATTTTCATTTTGCAACATGAAGTATCATTTCATGTATTCTTTGAAATATGGAACCAGTGAAACCAAAGGAATTTTAATTTGGCTGTTGTAAGGTACAAGTAATATTGTAAAATCCTCCAAAAATGCATTTTCTTCCAGCCACATAATGGGAATAAAAATGTATAATATCATAAGCAGACTTTGATCCATGATTACCAGTCCGGTTCAATTTCTGACTTATCAGCAGAAAAGTTACACACATAATCTCCTTTGAATTCATATATCAATCTGAGAGAAAATCAATATACAAATACAGTGCAGCATGGAATGATCCATTACTCCCTATTCCTAAGAAGTCTTGCTATTTTCCATATATAGGTTTTCTTTTGTGTTTGAAGAATAGAAGTGAACAACAGCAGATGAAGTAAAAACAATAATAAATTACCATAGCTGCCGATGTCAGTGAAAGTAGATGAAGGATCAGAGTGAAAATGAATGTCTTTTATGTAGGAATCTTTTCCTGAGAGGGTTTATTGATGAGCTATGCGATGCTTTTCGAACAGAATATTTTTTCACGCTCCATAGAGTATCAAATACTGTGGGACATCTGAGGATATATGGCATTAATGACTCTTGCATTCACTTTCCTCTTAGAAAGCACTGAGAATCACCAGTTTCTTGACACCTGTCAATGCTGATCACTTCTCATTTATTTCTAGAATCGAAATTCTTACTCACAAGAGCTGTTGTTTGTGGGAGGAGGCCCATTTGTGTGGCAGTTTGTTACACAGTCCCACAGGACTGGATTTGGTGAGCTTGTAATTCACGAATCAGTTGAAATAGTTTTTAATTAGCCATCAAAAAATCCCATGTTGACATTTTCAAATAAAATGCTTTCTTTTTCTTCCTCAGAATTTATTTTTACACATTAAATTAAGACAAAACCCAAACAACAAAAAAATTTGCTTGACCTGATACTCTTTTTGCGTAAGTAAAATGCTCATGAGTTTGGCCTCTTCCACAATCATTGTGACTGTATTATATTACTATGACATCTTTTATATAATCATGGAATGGAGTAGCCTGTTTCTTTCTATCCATACTGACATCTACTCCACCTCAACTGTCCCTAACATACGCTCTTGAGGATAGCTTTAAATAGTATCTCACTGTTGGAAGCCCTTCCCTGTTGGTCATGCCATGTTCTGAAAGAGACTGTGATGATTATTTGGTTGTGTTTTCTGAACAGTATGAGATTTTTCTGAAGTAAGCAGAACTGCAAACCCCAAAGTTATTGATAAAGTAGAACATCTTTTAGAAAGGCATCCTATCTTTATTTTAAGAAATTCCAGCAGTAGAGTTGCACTACAAGCCTTGAAGTTCTTTCAATGCCTGGTTATTCTTACTTGGAAAAACAGGCGAGCCAGTTTTAACAGAGCGTTTTTGAGCTGAGACTTAGTCTGCAGTCATCTAGCATGAACTTAGACCTTGAGCCTTATTATATCTTTCCTAGAGTGCTGAAGTGTTTTCAGCCAGTTTTGTTCTTCTCATGCAGGTATTTAGAGATGGTAATCTACTACCCTTTATCCTTCAAGATAAACACTTATGGTCTCTTAACAAGAGGAATTATTTCCAGTCTTGGATAAATCTTCTGTCTCTTTCATTCACTCCACAACTTTTCAAAAGAATTCTTGAAGTGCAGCCATCAGAATTAGGTCTTAATTTAACAGCAGCTGCATAAATATAACATATACAGATAATATAAACAGCCTTCCTCTAGGAGATAATCTTTCTCTGAACACATATGCCAAACCTGTGCTTGGTACTTCAGCCATACCTTCAAACAAGGGGTATATTATGGAATAATTATTAATTCACAAGAACTATTACATAGCCTTCAGATCTGCAGCACCCAGAATGGCAGGTGTACAATTCTGGAAAAGCAAAATCATTAGGTTTCAATCCTAAGTACCTGATTCCAACTTGAATACATGTTCTGAAGTACAGAAATACATATTGTCGCTTTCATCCAGGCAACAGAGCTACCTGACTTGTAGCTACTATTGACCACTCCCTCAACTTTTGTGTCACTTACAAGCTTAACAAGCCTCAATGTTAGTATTGCTTCTCTGTCGTTAAAAGAAGTATTAAGTAGCATCAAGCCAAAAGATGTAGTATCTCAGCAGAAAGTCCTGGTGAATAATGCTTTTTCTAGCTATGTCATGAATCTTTCCAAGCAGTCAAAATCTGGTAATTTGATATGTGACACTGATTTTCTTATTATTATGGCTTCTTAATCAAAACGTCATACTGCATCATGTGTTACAAATGTATGGTATATCACCAGAAATGTATAAGCTCAGAAGATGACACTGAGCTAGTTTGACAGGAGTTACTTTCTATGAATGTTTATTGGTGCTGATCATATTACCCCCTATAATTGCATGAATCTATTCCAGGATCAGCTGTTCCATAACTTTGCTTAAGACCAATGCCAAGATGAATAAACAGTAATTACTTTGGTAATTTTATTTAGATTTCTGAAACTGTTGTGAGAGGGAAAACAAGTGTTTTATTTGCCCTCAAGCCCTCAAGCCTTTGTCCACTCTTTAAATTATCACTATCAAGTTATCAAAGGATATGTTAAGCAAAGAAAGAATTAATGGAGATATTGTGCTGGCCGGTGACTGGTGACATCAGAACAGAATAGAACAGAATAGGATTATTTTGATTGGAAGTGACTTACAACAATCACCTAATTCAATTCCCTTACCACTTCAGGGCGGACCAGAGGTTAAAGCCTGTTATTAAGGGCATTTTCCAAACAACTGCTGACACTGACAGGCTTGGGGCACCAACCACTTCTTTAGGAAGCCTTTTCCAATGTTTTATAACCCTCTCAGTAAAGAAATGCTTGCTAATGTCCAATCTGAACCTCTGCTGGCACAGTTTAGGACCATTCCTATGTGTCCTATCACTAAACACCAGAGAGAAAAGCTCAACACGTCCATCTCCAATTCCCTCCCTCAGGAAGCTGCAGGGGAAAATGAAATCACTCCTTTTTCTCCTTTTCGTCAAACTAGACAAACCCAAAGTCTCTGGCTGCTCCTCACAGAACACACCTTCCAGCCCTGTCACCAGCTTTATTTTCCTGCTCTGGATGCATTCAAGGACTTTCATATCCTTGTTACATTGCAATCTTCGTTTTCCACGACAAGTAACTGATTGCTTGCATTCAAAAAAACTGCAAGAGTTGGTTTATCTTTTATACTCTAACCTTCTCACTCACATCAAATTCTTGCATGCTGGAGACAATGCCATTTTAGTTAAGAAATAGTAAAGGCAAAGCCTGAGAATTTCCAAGGAATGCTGGTGTTTTCAGAAGGAGCTTTCTAGCAGTCTTTCAGATTAAAGCCATCTGTCAATGATATTTCCCACTTCACATTAGAGGTAGAAACGATTTTTTTCCTACAAAGGTATTTGGCAATCTGTAGCAGATGCAAGCTTGCATTCTGTGTGCTGTCTTATCTGGTAGAATAAAGAAAAATATTGATCTGTATGCAGTCTCTTATTCACTTCCAAGACATTTGACAGCTGGAGAAAGGGAATGCTACTTCTGACTGCTATTTTAGCTCCTTCTTTGCCTACTCAAGCCTTCCTAACTGGATTACTATCATTCTTTCTTGCCTTCCAAGCAATGACTGTTTTGTCTTTTCAAATTCCCTTGATATCACCTTGTCAAATATACATTCATAATCAGACCATGACTATTGCCTTTATTAATTTCCTCAGCTTTCACCTCTTGTATAATGTAATGGGGTTTTTTCATTCACATTCCCTAGTGCCTTTGTTCTTATGTGCTATTAATACATTAATTTTGTGATTAAAAAAACGTTCCCTTCTTTCCCATTTCTACTAGCCCTTTTTCTTTCTTGTACTGTCCACCTGGATTGTCAAGTCAGTCTGCCTGGTACTTCTGAGCTCCTTTGTGAGGAATGAAAAAGCCAGCCTAAACCTCATCCAAATATAACTACCTCTTGTCTGTTCATTTCTATTTATGAATAATATTTTTCATTCCTGAATTCTGTGCTCAAACTTTCACTTGCTTTCAGCAGACGTTTTCTCTGATTTTAGTTAAACTGGAAATAAACTTGGCCTAAACCTGCCAATAATGTTAAGTTAAAATTGTTAAAGTCACAAAATCATAGATTTAGCCCAAATCTCTTGTTATCCCTCCCCTTGCTCTCTCCAGGGAATTGCTTGCATATATAAATTATGTCTCTTTATCTGATATTCTGCAGTGTGAAATATTTAACTTACAGAACAATAACACACACTAGTTTCTAAGGGGGTCCTGTCAAATTAAATACTGTCAGAAAAACTACCAATGGTCTCCCTGTGGCAAAAGAAGAAATAGAGCTGTTTTCCCTAAGTACTATTCAATAACATCTTTAAATAGTTCTCTTCACACTTGGGCAAGAGCCCACATCTTTTTACATTATCTCTGAATGACCTGAAAAAGGACAAGTGACCTTTTTTTTCTCCTCTTCAGAGAGGAGAAAGGACTCCTGAAAAATTCTAAAGAAAAGCATGAGCAAGGTATATGGCTCGGTAACACGAAGGTGATGTTTCATTCACAATTCATAGTTGTAGAATACAGCAACTGTAGTGAAGGATGACAGCAACATCCATTGATGCCAGAAGTTTATTAGTTTTTGCCAAACAAAACCAAAAGGTATTCTGTGTAGTAAAGCCAGACCGAACTGTGGATTTCTTTTTCAACTCTGCTAAGTTTTTGAAGAGCATATGGTAATGTCTTTGATTCTTATTTCATGGGTTCCAGTTTTCCTCAACTAAGCTCATGCAACTACCTTAAGATGTATGAGTTTTGAGAGGGAATGGAGGGCCCTTATGTACTTCAGTTCATGAATCACCATTAGATGCTTATTCACATGGGCCTGGTTGAAGAACACTGTATGTCAGATACGTGCAAATTAAAGAGAACATAAGATAAACTCTGACTTTGTGACACTACAAAGTTTGAAAATTCAGAAAATTGAGCCAAGTGTTTGTAAGAGGAGAACAATTTGGGAATGGCTAAATTTGGCATTTATTTTTTTGACTATTTAATGCATATGCTGCTGTGGTGGTTAAAGTTCCAGTCAGCAGACAGACGGAAAGAACGGAGTGTATGATTTAAAGGTACTTTTTTCCCAAATCATGGAATCATAAATGATCCGGATTGGAAGGGACCTTAACAACCATCCAGTTCCAACCCTTCTGCCATGGGCACGACACCTTCCACTAGAACAACACCCATCCAACACAGCCTTGAACACCTCCAGGGATAGGGCATCCACAGCTTCTCTGGACAATCTGTTCCAGTGCTCAGCATCCTTACAGTAAACACTTATTCCTTATAGATAATCAAAACCTACCCTCTTTCAATTTAAAGCCACTCCCCCTTGTCCTATCACTACACGCGCTTGTACAAAGGCCTCCAGCTCTCTTGCAACCCCTTTAGGTCCTGGAATGTGTCGTAAGATTTCCCTGGTGGCTTCTCTTCTTTGGGCCAAACAACCCCAGCTCTCTCAGCCTGTCTTCATAGGAGAGATGCTCCAGTCCTCTCATCAGCCCCTTCGACTGCTTTGAAATCCTTATTCCTCTCCTAATGTAATGGGTCTGCAGAGTCATGAGGTGGTCCTGCAAGGTCACCGTAACCTGTGCCTGTTGCTGGTCCTTGTCCTTGCAAGGACATTCTTCTGCATTATTGAGCCCCTCCCTCCTATTTGTGCTGTGGGGGAGGTTGTGGCTGCTTGTCTGGGGTGTTGTTTGTCCACTGCAGACTGTCCTTGGAACCAGCTATCTAACTCCTTCTCAGCCTCCCTGATATTATACAGGTCTGCTGCCCATCCCTGTTCCAGGAGAATGGTCCAGGCCCTACCCACAGACTGAGGTCCGTACTGCAGCCTCTCCCCTCAGCAGCTCTGTGTGGGTGCAGGCACTGGCCAGCACTGGGATAGATGAAGCAGACCCTTTGGGGTGGCCCCTGCTGTATCCCCTGATCCTGCCCGCACCTCATCAGCCACTCTTCTGTGAGTTGCCAGCTCCTGGCCAGTCTAAAGGATCCCCTGGGGTTTCCTTGGCTCAGGAAACCCCCGCTGTATGCTAAGATCCCCTGCTCCATTGCAGCACATGCCTGCACCAGAGCTGCTCACCTTGGGGAGTCTGTGAAAGCTGACATTTTCATGCATGTTTGGTTGAAAGAGACAAGTCTGGTTCATTCATGTGAGGACTGAGTTAAAAATTTGAAGAGCTACACTGGTGGAATGGTTATGGAAAGGCTAGGGGCTGTCATTTCATAACTGTTGTATATTTCTGGTTGTACTGCTTGTTTTCAGCATGAACAGCCTTCCTTGCTGTGCCTCACAGGCCTGGTACTTGTAACCATGCCCTGCCTTCATTAAACAATGGGATGTGAACTCCAGCCTGGTGAACATTTTGTGTTGATGGTAGCTTAAATATTTGGTAGCGCTTTCAAAAGCTCTTCACTCTGTTGGGAACCAATGAGGCACAGATTTCTAAGCCACTTATGCCATGTATTTACCAGGTAAGTGGATGAGCATGAGGGAGGCTTTAAGCACAGCATGTTCTGACACCAGCCCACGCTGCAGCTACAGGAAGGCCTTGCTAACACTGATAGGTTTCCAGTCATAGTGGGATCACTTTGGGACCACTGCTACTGTGCATCTGCAGCACGCAGGTTCCCCATGACTCTGTGTACTCCACAGATTGACCAATAGACACTTTTGAGAGTTTTCTCCTATAAACACTAATTTTAAATACGTAAACAGAATATGTTAGTACTGATGGTCTAATGAAAAGAGCACAGGACTTAGAGTCCATATTTCACTCACATTCCGTCTTCTGAAGATGAGAGTGTAGGAATGTTTCAATTTCTGGAGGGTTTAGGACTGCCAAAATGAAGTGTTTGATGCGGTACCTGAGGGGCAACCAAAAAATTTCATTTGCAGTCTTAATTTAAGCCTCTGAATTTTTTTTTTTCTTTCACAGCCAGCAGTGTCTGCCCTGAGCTTTGCTTCCACAGATGAATCTGAATGCAAGATGGGGAGAAAATACCACATGCACATCATGCTAACAGCACAGAAATAACTATCTTCAGATAGTTATTCAGATATTCAGATTCAGACCTGTGAGAAGTAAACTCAGGAATTTAATGGTTAGGGTCCCATTTAAATAGCATATACACCTTTGAAACTTGGCCACACACACAACAGCCATCACATTTAAGACTTACTTCACCCAAAAGCTACCTGAGCAACCATCTACTTTGAGAAAGAAGCAGAAATAAGTTTTTCATATATCTCCCTGTCCTGGTTTTGACCAGGACAGAGTTAATTTTTGCAGTAGTTGAGGGGACCCACCTGTGGATGTGTCTAAGAGGTTATTCCATGCTGATTTAGGCAATTTTGGGTTGGGGCGGGGGGAAGGCAAGAAAGGGGCAGGACAGGAAAAGACAGGACTGGACAGGACCGCACTCTCTCTTGTTTCAGAGGAGATGGGTGTTCCTTTCTGGTTGGGACAAACGTGCTGGAAGGAGCAGTGGGTAGGCACCATCTGTGGTTATGTTGCATTGTGTCACTCAGTGAGTATTGTGCATGTAAATCACTCTCTTTTGCACACTTCTGTTATCAATATTGTTGCTGTTACTACTAATTTTTCTTATCTCAGTGTTGTTTCCAGTAAATTGCTTTTATCTTAACCCATAACCTCTACCTTTTGTATCTCCCACCAGACAGAGGAGGGGAGTGAGTGGGGTGGAGTGGGGAACACTAAATTAGGGAATGCCTCTCCTAAACCATGAAACTCCTCAATAACAGCACTATTTTAGAAACCACCAGACTGGAGAGCTAGGTACGTTATTTGTACAAGCTGCTCACAGTTCTTAGCAAGACAATTAACATTCATGATGCTTAGGATGCATCAACATGAGGGGAAGAGTCAGCTCAAGGAGGAAGAGTAGTCTTAAGTTTCACTCTGGAAAGGGTGCAGTAACCAAGTGTTATGGCTCAATCTGTGTTGACAGCACCTGCTTACTGAACACTAGTTCTTAACATTTCAGTGATTTGCAACTTATGAAATATTTAAGAAAGACATTAGATTAGCCTAGGATAGAGATTGGAACTGTGTAAATAGATGCTCAGGCAAGACTTGTCAACAAGGACTAAAGTTCTGGTGTACATTTGCTCCAATAAAAAGCATTTTGAGGAAGAAAACTGGAGCAGGACCAAACCATTGGGCCTGTGCCTTCTTATCCTTCCCTTCTTTTTTTTTTTTATTTTTAACTCTACTTAGGTAAAAGGCTACTATACTAAGCCCCTACACGGTTTAGCCCCTGATATTAGGTTTCTCCGGCGCTGCTGATCAGTTATGACAAATTTTCAGTCTTTGTACATAAATAAAATGTTACTAAGTTGCTAAGGACAGGTGTAACCTCCTTAAACTGTCATAAAGTGAATAGGAGACACTGCTAAAACTGAAATGCCTCAAAGAGCCTGAAAGAGCACTTGCACTGCAAGTGAGTTGCTTTTCCATTAATATTTAAGTGTATTTTTGAGACAAGGGCCATTGATACTTACCAAACTGAAAATGGCAGTTCTGAAAATAAGCAGTGCCTGAAGTTTTTATTATTTTTTATGTGTAGCTGCATTTGGTGAGCATTTCCCAGAGATTTTAGGGATTCATGGATCATCTGTGAGAGAACTGAATTTTGTCCAAAAGTACTAGTGCCTTGGAGAGCTCTTTATTTATAAAAATTTCAGAAATATTACCTTAAAAAGTGGAAGAAATTTATTTCCTTGTTTCGATTTCTCAGTACATTTTTTAACCTGGTTTAATTTAAGCTGTTATTTTTGGCAAATTTGACATGAACTTATTGCTTTGGCTATTTTGAAAAAAACCCCATATTTAAATAACCACAATAAAGAAAAAAACACTCAAACAAAATCCCTTCTTATTCTGAAAATATCTCTAAACCAGTTCAATTATGAAACCTCTAATGACTCCCTTCTTCATTTCCTCCTTGAATCAACCTTCTATCTGGTTTATTTCAGTTGGAGCTACCTACCCTCAGGCAGTCATCATCCTGTTTCATTATTTCTTTATTATGAGTATTTTCCCACTTTGAGCAATGAGAGAGATGCAATTCTGCTCAAACCAACCTACCAAACACTTTTTTTTTTTTTACCTCTATCACACTCCTTCTTAGCTTATGAATTACTTTGGAAATTATCGCTTCAGAAGTTTTCTGTACATTGAATTTTAATGTTAGGAAAAGCAATTTGTTCTTTAAAATAATCATGAAACACAGCTTTTTGATTAAGCTAATGGGACCAATGAATAATGTCATCATTTAAATACCAGACAGAGCGATCTATACTCTTACAAGATAACATACATGTCTCCATCAGAAATGGCAAATATAATTAGTTCCCATGAGCACTCAGAAATATATTGGTAATATATACTACTCTGGTAATATCTTTTATGATACTATCAATGAATCACTAATTTCAAGTTGTTTTAATCTAGGCTGGATGATTTAATGTAGTAGACAATATTATAAAAACTTTTCCGATACAATTCCATGGAGGTGAAAATATATAAACTTAAGAGATAACTATTAGGACTGAAGCAATATATGAAGTTAGCAGGATCGTAAAATGATGATTTGGTTAAGCTCGGTATATATAGTGGTCCTTGCCCTCCCATGACCTCAAACTTGAAAGTAATGAACTTCATCAATAACTAATAATCTTACTTCATGATTATGTGTCTACTCCATCTTTGAACTACATAACCCCATAAAAATTCAGATTTTTAGGAAACAAAAATGGTAAGTTGGAGGCCAGGAGAGCCAGGATTATTCCTTACTACAGACAGTAAGGCAGTCCAGGATCTGGAGCTTCTAATCTGCCCACCTTCTAATTCATCTGCAACATTTCTAATGTAGTGAAAGACTTGGGTAAATTTCAGCAAAACCAGCTATAAATCTAAATCTAAAACTAAATCTGACATGGTGTCTTTTCAGTTGTCAGCTGTACGTCTTTTCCCTTGAAAATCTTTTCTTGAAGAAAACTATCATTCTCTTACCAGGTTCTCGCTGCGATTGTAAAGGGTAATTCTTTACACACGTTCATGTTAAAACCAGCAGACTACAATATTAAGAGCCAAAGTCTTCTTTTTTGTTCCCTGTGTTCTGCAAGGGTCTTTCAGTGCAGAGAAGTATGTTTTTAATGCAGATGGCTGTGATTTTCCCTGCAGGAACCTATCAAGTCTCACAAAGCTTGATGCCCTGCCAACAGGGAATATTACATTTTCAGCAGTTCCAGATAGCAATGAATGGCAAAAGACAGAATGGTCAAAGCCTTGTGATTGTTGCATTTAGGAGGTTGTTTGTTCATTTCATTTCTTGATTTTCATCCAATGTTTTGCCAGGTTCAATGGTCTCTATTGAATCTCTCCACTTCCTGGTTGAACAAAAGGCTCCCCTGAATATTTTCTCTCCTTACTTTATTTGCAGATCATCCTGCGGCCCTACTGATACCTGAGCTCAGTGACTGTTACTGTCTAAGATCATTTTACACCTAATTCCAGAAACTGACAAAACAGGTATTTTGTCATGTATTCATAAACACGCTGTTGACAGTGGAGTATTGGTGAGATTTGAGAGTCTTGGACTCCCTTCCAGGCTCTGAGCAGCAATGCAGTCTTTTCACCAAGCTTAATACATTCCGCCTCTCTCCAAAGCCTTTCCTTGTTCACAGCTCCAACCTTCTAGCTGGTTTGTGCAAACAGCTCCAGCAACAGTCCACCAACTTCTCATCCCATTCCCAACACACTCATTGCTGTTGTCTCCCTTCTCACCTGTGTCCCAGCTTCCCTACATGGCATAGCTTCATTTCCCATGACAGAAGTTTACTCATCCAGCCTTTCACAAACTCCTCTCTTTTCCATTTTTCTCGTCTCATGACCTGCTTGCCTCTCCCTGGATATTATTGTCCTTGCCCAAGCAGTCCCAGGCCCTTGACCCAAGCTACCAGTTTCTCATCACTTCCCAGCTCAGTCTTCTCTTGGAAACTTTTAAGATTGTTTAATAATTTTATTAATGAACCGTGAACAATAATGAGGCAAAAGCTTTTACGTTATATGCATATGAGGCATGCTTTTACGTTAATTAATCTGGAGAAAAACATGACCTGGAAGGGAGGATTTCTTTCCTTCTGGACTTACAGGACACTTTACCTTCTCCTTCAGCGTCATCTCCTGACCAGAGGGAGCCTGGACTGGGCCTAAAATCTCTTCAAACACAGAATAAGACAAGGTATTACACCTGGAAAACTTGTTCTGGACTTACTAACCCTGAGGTGCAAGCTCTTCCTTGCGTGCCTTGACTCACATGGTGGCCTCACACAGGTGGAACAAGAACACTTTAAACTTTACTAGCACTCTTCATCAAAATTAGTTATTTCAATGTAAATCTATTTCCACAATTCAGTATTATTTCAACTATTTCTTGGTTTACTTATGAACTAAAATCACTTGTAACCATAATTTCTTCCCTATGGAAGCCCTTCTGGGCTCAAAACGAGAAGCAATGGAGAATTAAACAGAGTTCTTAACTGACCTGCCAAGTGCTTAGAATTTATCTACTTATACGTATGGGCAGGAGACTGGACTGTAGTTTTATAAATACTGGACAGGCCTGTTTATGATTTATATTGTTGGCTTATATAGTTAAAGAAAAAAGACATAGAGGACTAGGTATCTTCTTGACACTTACCATTAAGTCAATATTTCATGTAAGTGCTCCCAGGTGCTTAAGCACTTGCATTATAGGATTATATACACTATTAATGATGTTTGGGTGGCTGAACATGTTTGATTAATAAAGGTGCTGTTTTTTATTACTAATGCTGGAAATCATCAGAGATCCTGCAATACTAATGATTGAGGCTGCATTTACATGGAATTGCAGAGGGAGAAAATTGTGTTTTATCATAAATAAAAACAGTACATGCTTAATTACACAGACACTATGATAAAGAGGTTTTTCTGGCTTCTTTTTTTCCTTTTCTTTAGGCATACTTAATTAGAACTAAATGCAAATCTCAAAGTTTTTGTATTGCAGCTGAACAACTAAACCTTTCCTCTGCCTTTTCTTCCTTCAGTATCCAGTTTTGCAGATAATTCATGTTCCCTTTTTGCAGTAAAAAATTCGCATAAATACAACTATGGTAGAAAATCACTACTCTTATATCCTACATAATAAGAATGTTCTCTTGCCTTTTTATTAAGTCATATAAACTTTGGTAAAATAATTTAAAATATTACATACTGATTGGCTGTTATTTTTACATCCCACTTAAACTGATGGAAGTTACCACATTAAATTCAAGGGAAGACCAAACATCTCCTTCTTTTTGGTTTCCTGATTCTAATGGTCCAATATAATGTACCCATAGATCACATTCCAAGGAGGTCCCTATGAGCAGTGCAAGCATAGAAGACCATCTACCTCTTAAGTAGTCTGCCAAACTGAATTGACAGCATGAAAAATTAGTAGTGTCAGAAGAAAAAAAAAGCCAAAAACAAAATGAAAAAATCAGCCAGCCAAAACAGAGAGGAGGATAAAAAACCCTTTAAATTTCAGTTTTATTTTTTTCTTTTGATAGAAAGTGATTTAAATACCCAGTTTTATTTAACTGGATGTCTCGTAATATGAAGTGGTGGGGAACAGGGAAAGAAAGGTAAATAAGACAAAGAGAAAGCCTTTCATGATGCATGATACCACCCTGAATCTTAACTCCCCACTAGGATGTCTTCTGACTGCTTTCAGGAGAAACGTGGTACAAAAAAGGGGAGACTAAAGCTAGAGTCAGTTTCCAGCTTTGTTGAATACTTGCATTTACAGGCAAGTCATTTCACCTTTGCTTCTCACTTTGCTGAACATTGCATCATCCTGTGCAAAATTTAGTTTGTTCTGCTTTTGTCTCCCTTTTCCTTTTACAAAAGAAACTGCCTCTAAGGTAGAGAGAATCAGGCTTATTGAATTTCTTTGTCCATGCCCATAAATCCTTTCAGAGTTAATACAATCCCGTAATTTTGCATTTCCTCTAGTGCAAAAGCCACTGAGCTGTTTTTCTTAAAATAAAAAATCACTGTGAATCTAAAATGGGCCTAAGACATTCTATGTGCTGTGGTTTGAGAAATCATTATATTAACAGCTTTCTGCACTGCAGAATCAGCCCAAGGTGGAAGCAGAAAAGCAGAAGTGAGACAGCCTTGAGACTGTGACTTCAAAACAGAAACAGTCTAATAGACTGCCAGGCCACTATCAGGTGAAGTGCCACTGCCAGAGTGACACCCTTTATTTCCTGCACTACATGTCCATGTCACGCAGCCATAAGCAACATCATTCACGCTTGCAGCTGAAGTGTGGATAAAAGTGTTTTAAGTTTCTTTGTGGCCCAAGAAAGCATGATGGTCCAATGCACCATGGATGTTGCACAGGGCAGGGAATTCTGTGGAGGTGGGAGTCAGTCTAGACAGAAATGAAGTGAAATGCCACGCTGCAATATACAGGAAGAAAACCACCCAGAGCAAGATGAAACTCAGGCATGAAAAGGCAACATTTGTATAGATCCATGCTGATCTTAACCCTTATTTGTTGTAGCAAATAGAGAAGGCAAATACACTACCAAGTATGGAAAGAGAGCTGAGTTTCTGAGTTTGGAGCTGGACTACCATCACTCTGCTCTCAGCAGAGTGGGAGCAGACTATGTCTGGAGAGACAACAGCCAACTATGCGATTAAAAAAGTGACATCTGTTATTCCTGAGGCTCTTGGTTGGCATTACCACGTGGATGATGGACATAAAGGAGAGGGCAGTCTGTTGTTCCTGAAATGCTGAATTAAGTTAATTTTTACAGGGACTTGATTCCTGGGAACTTACCCCATCTCTCCAATTGCCCTTGCTCTCACAAATACCTGCTAATTATCTGTGATTCCATCTTGCTATTTAGAGCAGTAGAATTTGATTTTTATAAACAGAAACTTTAGATACTTTATTGATTTATTTCTGTTGCATTCCAACTATTTTCATATCCTCATAGGACTCATTCCAAACACTAATGTTGGCAATCGTTCAATAATAGTTTAGTAATAATCTTTATTTGAGACCTTTCTTAGACTCCTGGTTCTGCATTGCTCCAGCTCCCTAGATCTACATGTGCAACTGTGTAGGAAACTTGAAATACAGCCACAACGATGTGTTGCCAGTGAGGGAGACTGAATAATCTACAGCTCTGTCAAACCCAGTGCTTGTGTCCTGGTCCATTCTGAAGGGTGGCAGGAGAGATTTGAGGCAAAAAAATGTTCATCATCAGCCTTGTTAGGTGATAATGTCATGCCTCTGGGTGGGGAAAGAATGGCAATGTCTGTGCTGAAAAGAAAGCACAATAGCCAAGAACAAGGCAGGAGGGCTGTGGCAAAAGGTCAGAGAAGGTCTTATTCAAGCACGTGTTCAAAGGACGGTGAAAGCAAAGCCCCAAACTGGCATGGAAGGAATGACAGTAGTGCTAAGAGAAAATGTTCTTCGGGACAAAGAAGTGGGAAGAAGAAAGAGAGACAAACAAAGAGGCCTGACAGGTAGGTGTGGAAAGGCAAGCTGGATTTGACATGTTTGAGTCCAATTGGCGTAAAACTAGTCAAAGCAGAGATTTTTGACCACATCTAAACCAGCATAGTGAGATTACAAGTGATGGCTTCTATTCACAGTGTGTCTTAGGTGGTTTTGACCCAATACCAGGAGGCATAAACTGTATTTTTGTTCAATCCCATCCCATGATTAAAAGTTTTAAATTATAATTTAAAAATGTGATGGACTAAAGAACACTTCATCCCCTATTTGATTAATAGAACATCCTACGAATGTCTTTGAGTATTGCCAAATGGATTTGCTGTTATTTACTAGGTATTTGTTGAATACTTTCAATAAATAATTTGTCAATATAATTATAAAAAATTCTTTTGTGATGTATTGACCACAATGGCACTGTTTGTGCTTTAACCAGCTGCCAGCTTTCCTAATAGGCGAACAAAAAATGACTTTCAGAACAAAGCAAAACCAAAGTAACAAAAATTATAAGCCCAGGTTTTAATGTACTGAAAGATTTATAAATCAAAAGCATGGATTCAATGACAAAAACCTTCAACAATATTATTTTCATTTTCTTACTCAATCCAACTCTGGAATTACTTATGTCTTTCTTTACTTACAAAAATTCAAATAAGCTAATATAAGATGAAGGTGTTTTTTGAAATACATAATGTTAAAGTTACTTCATTTTCACTGCCTTTCACAGTAGCTTTCTGAAGAAAAGCTGAAAATGATAACAGCATCTCACATCTACTCTATGGGATCAGCTTGAAGCTTACAATGAGTAGACAATAAATAAATTTTCTGTCTATTTTTTCTTTTCTGAGCCAGTACGAGTACTAACAAAACACTTCCAAATACCAACTATAGGGTTTTACAAGAATCTTGCAGCCAAAGACAGATTACCTCAAGAAAATTGTGGGCTATGGTCTTCAAAATTCAATTTTTTTTCAGCAATTCATCCTTAAGTGTTCAAAGCTATGTTTATAGCGTTCTTCAAAAAACTATTATTTCCACAATTTGCAACACTTGAAATCAGATTTTTTCTCGTCCATTTGTCAAAAACTTTGGGAAGAAGAATAGAAAAATGGGCATTTATGTGTGAATTTAGGAACTGCAAAAAAAAGTTCACAAGTTACCTCATAATGCAGTGCCTAATATGGTATTAGTGGGACTGAAACTGTTCCAGGATGTTATCGCTGGTTCAATCTCAGATAAAACCACAAGAGTAAATTTTTTCCTTCAAACAACTGAGATTGGATGTCAGCAGTGCTCATATTTTATAAATGATTTTGAGTATAGGGTTAAAAAAGGGCACATTGGCCATTCAATATCAGAGGCAGTTGGAAGTTACCAAAACCAGACGCAATAATAAATATATTGTTTTTGATAATTCTTGGACTTCTATGGAGTTTCCCTGTCCTAAGAAGATCTATTTGCCATAAAAATGTCAGATTTTGAAAAAAAAAAAAATTGAATCCAATTAAAGTGCAGTTTTATTTTAAGATTGTGACAATAGGAAAACTTTGTGTTATGTTTTAAGGAATAATCCCTTTCTAGATGATAAAGTATTTATTAGCATCCTGCAATACTGTTCTCTTCACATATCACCATGGATCTGATTTTTATACACACGATATTAGAGAATGGGATTAAGCATCATTTGCAATGTACTTTGGCCTGAAATGAATTCTGAGGCTACAGCTGAGTTAAAAGGGCTTTTGTTATCTCAGGTGACACGGCTAAACCCAAAATTTCTACAACTGTAAGTGACAGTGTAGAATGTCAAGACCAGAACACCTTACAGCTGCTTTATTTGCTGTTTGAAGATGCTAAAGGTCAGCTCTGCACCCTTGCTGGTGCTGCCCAAGGGTGATGGAGGGAGCTTTCATCAGCCCAGTATTCACAGTACTCTTCAAGGATGCATTTCATTGCAAAGGGGATGATCTCACCACACCACACAGTCTTCCTGCCTCAGTGTTTCTGGTGACTTCAAGCAGTAAAGATAGTCCAAGTTTGTTCCTTAAAAGATTTGATGATTCCTGTGCCATGAGCAGATGCGTTCTGGAGACAGCTTGAGTTATAAAAAACATCAATTAATTTCATGAGTGTTAGCCAGAGGTGACCTGAAATTCAGAGTTTGCTGAGAGGGTCCTTACAGGCACCATGGAAACCCATTCAAGGACTTGTTCTTTTTCAGAAATGATGCTCAGGATGTGTCCTTAGAAATAACTCTCTCTATTCATTTAAATAAGAGTAAGCTGCAGCAAGATTTTTTCACATTTCAATGTGGTTCTGTCTTTATCTATTGTGTTAACACAAGACAACATTTACCACGTTTTTTTCCTTTTGAATGAAGCATTTAGAAAAGCAAACAGACATATTCTCTCTCAGGGGGGGAACAGAAGAATAAGGATGAAATAAAGAGTTTGGAATGGGAGTGTGTAAATTGGTATTACTAAAACAGAAATTTTAATCAATGTTTTATATTAATAGACATATATTTAAAAGTTTGGGTTTTTTTTTTCTGAAATGTATCCTTATTAAAAAAATTAACTAGACAGAGAAAAATTCTAGCCAAAGTAGATCAAGATGTGCTAAAACTATGATCTGCATGCTTTGCTTCATCTTTGCTTCAAGATTTGCATTATTTTGTCAAGTGTCCAACTACAGTAGGAAGATACATGAGAATTTCAATTCCTTTAACCTTTAAGATCTTGATGTGTTTCATAGCAACCTGCATCCAGTGAACAATGAACTAGATGCATATTCTTTCTTCTCTTCAGACTGCTTTGCAATTCTATGATACTCGTACTTCATTACTCTAAGACAATTTCTGTTTTGAATCAATATTACTGAAGGAATAATCTGGCACTCTGTTTATAGCAAGCAAAGGACACGCCTGAAGCTACGGATATGAAGAGGAGAAAGAGCTTCAGATTTTTTTTCACTCTGACTGCTCCTACCTATAAGAGGTTTGCAATTAACTGTGATACTGACTTGAATTAGAATATGGGTGGCGGTTCTGTACTTCTCAGATGAAAATCTGTATATTATACTTAAAATAAACTGCTCTCCGTTGGTGTAACACCATGCCCTGTTTTGTTTGGGGGTGGGGAGGGGAAGCTGGAGCAGGGTGTCCCCAGGTCCAACATAGACTTGAAAGATTTGTACAATCTAAAAGGGAACCTACTGCAGTTGCAGGCACTTAAAACAATTAGAAGAGAAGTAGCTGTGGATTGTTTCTGGTAAAGAAAAATAATGTGTTCCTAATGTCTTGCATTGGGGAGCAATGTACAGATCTTCAGAATAGCTAAATGTAGTCTTTCAAACACCAGTCTCTAGGAGTCATGTCAGAACAAAAAGTTTAATTTTCCTCTCCACTGAGGATAAATATAAGATTGTTATTTCTGAGAAAGACCAAAAGGTTTTGGAAGAAAGCTCGACAAAGAAATACGCCATTGTCATGCAGAATTATCCTGTATAAGGATATTGTCTATTATTATAGTTCATCACTGTTTTACAAAACAAGGTTTAAAACACTAAACAGATTCACTTACAAGGCTCATTCGAGAAGGCAGTGTATTCAAGAGCATTTATCTTTTCAGAAGCTTAAGGACATTGACAGATCTTAGAACAAATCACTTGAGTATTTTGAGATCCTTGTCCTAATGCCACTTTCCTGTACTCCTGGGATTATATATTTCACTGCAACGGAACTCTGGTCTACACCTTCAGTTTGTCTCAAGCTGACTATGATTAACTTTTTCTGATGTAATGAGCAAAAGTCTTTTCGGTGTCTTCAGTCAAAAGTGTCTTGTAAACACTGCAGTGCATCATGACTGCTGCCAGGTGCGGGTTTTGTCGCTGCCAAATGGCCCCGCACAAGTGCCAAGGATTCACCTGTGGTTTTCTATGGGATGCTGTGGCAGTCCTTGTCATGGCAGGCTTACTTACATTTCTGGAATGCTCTCAGGTTGTCTCATATCACCACTTTAGCTGTATTTGCTGGAAGGTTTGGAAACTTTCTGAAGGCTTATTCTTGTACTGTGCCATTTCCTCAGCTATCTGACAGCATAGCTCGTATGTGCCAGACTTTTTGGCAGATAAAGGTAAGATGAATATATGCTTCGGCAGACAGTGGATAAATCCAGCATCAGGCAACTAATCATAGAAGAGATTTTGGTTCTTGCTAGCGTAACTATGAAGCAGAAGGTGTTCACTGAAATGGAGCTGTTATTATGAAGAAGACCTGAATGTTGTGAATATTAGCTGCAGAAAAGGGACCTAGAGGAAAGAGCTTCCACAGCCCCATGAAAGAAATCCGGAAACATGACCCTGATGCGAAAGAGTAAAGGCTAAATTTAGAAATCTTGCTAGCAAGTAACTAGTCTGTATTGCAATTTTTGTTAGCTTATGGGAAATTAAACTCTAGAAAGACACTTAGCATCTTTCTGCAGCATGTGAATAGCTCTTCCATACTCTCTGTATCTTAAAATTTTCATTAAGATTATAGATTCAGAAGTGAATGAAATATAAAATATCCTGTGCAATACAGTGAGTTTTAAATTAAGTACAATTTCTGCTTCTGAAAGACTTTTAGATAACATTGTAGCAGCTGTGTGACCCTGGCCAAAGGCCAAACCTTCACAGTTTGCATTAATATAAAACTTCTGATTTAGCCAACTATAAATCACCAATACAGCAGTGTGATGTCAGAGAAGCAGAAATGAAAGCCAGAGGTGCTGGAACAACAAGTATAGAAGGTTGTTCTCCTCTGAACAAATGCAAACAGGCGGACAGTTCTCATGTAATATTTCCACCCCCATCACAGTGACACTAATAACAGAAATTGTATCATCAATCTGCATTGCAGGTCAAGACATGTTTCACGATTTGAGTCAAAATATTCTGTCTACATTGTGCACCTAATTAGAAGTCAACTTATTGATCCAATTCTGTTTTGTATTTTGTGTATTAAAGGCACTTGTAAAGCCAGTCTGACTGCAGTCGTGGTGTCTTTTCCCTGGAAATACTTCTCTCTCTCCCTGCTGCTTTAGCCACCATGACAGCCCGTTACTGCCTTTATAAACACAGTCCAGAAGATCAACGGTTTTGCTTCTAAAGGTCTGGATATCACACAAATGGCAGTGTGGCTTCTTATTTGGCAATATCTGGCAACACAATTATCCTCCCAGAACAAATTTTACCATGACTGCAGAGAACAGCAAGTGAGGGAGCTGGAAATCTCAGAATGAATCCCTAAAAGCTATCAGCTTACTACAGTGTCATCTAAGCTGGGCAGGAAAAATGCAGATGAGAAGTGACTGCTATCAGGAAGGCCTCTGTTGCTATGTAGAACTCACAAATCTGTTCTTTAGAAGTAAGGAACCAAAATCTTTTTCCTAGCAAAACATGGAAACAATTCCAGTCTTTTATTTTTACATTGTGATCTACTGGTAAAAGCACAAGGACATGTGAGACCAAAGTCCCTATGTCTTGAGTGTCCCTATGACTTGGCTAGCCTTTGGGCTAAATTCTGTGAGGGGTTTACTTAGTTCTTCACGCTGCTATTAAATATTCAATCACTCTTTCAAGCTCAGAAGAGAGCTCAGGTTAAAATCCCAAGGTCTGGGTTATTGTTACTGGAGGACAGAGTCACCCTTGTTGTCTACCTGTCCTGGTGAACTATCCTAAAATGGAAAATTATGTAGCTCCAGCAGAAGGGAGCAGGAGATCAGGACTCCATGTATTAAGAGGAGCAACAAATATAGCATTGTCATTTGATGTGTGAATGAGGACACTAATAAGGGAACCTTAATGCTTAAAGTCAGACTCATACAAAATATTCCGAAATATGGAATGATCAGATAAAAACATCAGCTGAGGAAAAACATAATGGAAAAAGAACTGTGTGTTTTTTTTCCATATGGTATGAAAGTCTTTAAAAATGACAACTTGAGGTCCTTTTACAAGGTCAACTGGATGTTTTTTTAGGAAAAAATCACTTCCTACTGAAATTTTCCCTACAGAAAAAATGCAGGTGATGACTTACCTCCAAGTCTCCAGCTGCCTATTTTTTGTTCCGCTTCTGCCTTTACTACTAAGCAAAATTACTTCTTATTACTTATCCTTCACCATTTGCCACAGTAAGGACCTATACAAAGGACACTAAGCATTTGTCTCTGCAAGGCAAAGCATAAGAATGAAACCAGTTATACATGCAGTTCTGCTGAATTTACGAAGTATGGAGAGGAGTAATATTCTCTCTACTCCTCTTATTCTAGTTATTTGGTGTACTACCTGTGAACAGAAGAGGAAAGGTGTTTTTAGAGCATGTTATGCTTATCCTGCTCATATACCACTAAGCCGAGCTTTCTCTGGTTTCTAGCGACTAAAGAATTACTCATATTAAATATACAGTTTCAGGCTTCTACATTTCAGGGTCTGATCCCAGGCCAGCACCAGGGAAAAGTTCCATCAACTTCAGTAGGCTATTGAGTTATAAATCACTCTCTTCAGAAGATGTCTTAGTATGAGCGTTATGAGACACTTTTGTAACAAGATGGGCAAGTACTGAGTTTTCAGGGAAATATAAAAGTTTTGATTCCCATAAATGTCAGTCAAACTTGCAAGCAACACAGGAAAATGCTTTAATAGACTAGAAGTATTATTAGCAATGATCTATTTATTTATTTATTACATTTCTAATCCGAGTGGCTAGTGATAAAGTTATCAAACTATTACATTAATTGCTGTTAAAAATCGAAGTTTCTCTTTGAAAAATTTCAAAATCTTCAAAATATTCACTGTGATCAATTGCTGTTTGACCTGCGAATGAATATCTTTTAAAAGTCAATACTGTTGATTTCTATGCTAAAAAGGGATTTGGTTTATTTCAAACACTGTATCAGAGACAAAAACCCTGTCAACAAAAAGATTATTGCTAAATCTTCTTATAACCAGGCTAATTTTCTGTTTTCAGATAAATTGGTACGTACTGTCAGAAAGTAAGTCCTACGATATTTCATCATTCTAGAGATGACTGCCGAGGCAAAAGACAGTTTTATTCTGCTCCTCTGAAAGCAACCAAAAAATGAGAGTCATCTCAAAACCAGGTGTACATTTGGTGCCACACACAAAGTAATCTTAAACTGTATAACATTCTGGATTTTTCAGTGTTATTGGAGTCCCTTTTCCTCCACTGCCAATGAAGGTGGTATCGAATAACATCCACATCCTGGCCATGCCCCTCCTGGCTACTGCAAAAAATTAACCCTGTCCTGGCTGGAACCAGGACAATGTGATACCCATGGTGAAAGAGGCAAAGCTCCTGCAATGCCATGTAATTGAAAATAGACACTATTTTAAAATGGTGCATTGTATTTTTCTGAGTCTCCACCTGTGTGCTTCAGGATGCCATCTGGTTAAAGACAATCTGTGCAGCACAGTCAGCTGAGGTAGTGTCTTCTTGATCCCAATGAATTTAGCATTTGAGGAAAAAAATCCTCAAATTCACGTTTGTCTTGGGAAGAACAGATACGACAAGAGCTCTCTGATGTGTCATCAGGACTCAGTGGGACATTAAAAATGTCAACGACTTTAAAACCCATAAGTTTTATAGATATTCATTAAATAAATATCTTCAGATGAGTTAGCTGGCACATGAGGTTGTGACTGAATCAGATCATTAAAAAGAAGTACGCATGGATGCAATCACATTCGGTCACTGTGGCATCTCATGCATTTTTTCCCACTCATTGTCAAGGCCATAAGTGCACCAAAAGGCTCCAGTTGCTTTGATAAGCCTCTGACCACCCTTCTTTGCCACCCCTCTTGCAACCTCTTCCTCCAGCTGAGGGGTTCAGCTGCCTGCTGCTGACCTTGGCCTTCTCTTGCCAGTCTGATGGTTGGGATGGGTGGTGGTCCTGCCCTACCAATATGGATCTATGGGGCGATGACTGGACTACTGCCCTGGACTGGCACTGGTCAATCTGGCTCACCTTGTGTGGGTACTCCTTGTGGGCTCTCGGTGCCTACATCTAAGTGATCTGAGAGCATTTGACAGTAAATAGTAAGCAAAGATGACCATTTTGAAATGCTTTCTTGAGTCAGCTGTTCTTTGCTAACCTAGTAGAAGAGCTAGTCACGAGCACCATTTCCTCTGGATAAGTCTCTGGGAGCGTGTTGACTTCCGACAAAGTAAAGGAGCAGCAGCTAATGTCAGTTTCAGGTTCGCCCACAGAATCAGAGTCACAGAACGGTTTGGATTGGAAGGGACCTTAAAGATCATCTAGCCTCATGCCTTGTACCATGGGCATGGACACCTTCCACTAGACCAGATTGCCCAAAGCCCCGTTCAGTCTGACCTTGAACACTTCCAAGGATGGGACATACACAGCTCCTCTGGGAAACCTGTTTCACTGTCTGTCCAGCAAAGAATTTCTTCCTAACATCTAATCTAACTTTCTTTCTGTTTGAAGCCATCTGCCCTTGTTCTGTCACTACAGGCCTTTGCAAAAAGTCCCTCTTCAGCTCTCTTATCAACCTGCTTTCGGCACTGCATGGCTGCTAAAAGGTCTCCCTGGAGCCTTCTCCAGGCTGAACTCTCTCAGCCTGTCTTCACATGAGAGGAGCTCCAGCCCTCTGATCATCTTCATGACCCTCCTCTGGGCTCATTCCAACAGGTCCATGTCCTTATTATGCTGAGGGCCCCAGTGCTGGACCCATTATTCCATGTGGGTTCTCACTAGAGTCAAGTAGAGGGGCAGAACCACCTAACTCAACATGCTGGTTATGCTGCTTTAGATGGAGCCCAGGACACAGCTGGTGTTCTGTGCTGCAAGAACACACTTGACTTGATGGGGGCTCTCCTACTGAAATTTTGCATCCCTGTAAAAACATGTCTGTTCCTTCCTTCCTCTGCCAGTAGCTAGATACGTATATATGTACATCTATATGTATGTATGTATATGGATCTTTGCATTTCCTTGAAAGACAAGTTTGCTTTATTTTGTTCTATAGTAGTTTTATACTTGTCATTCACTGAGTAAGCTGCAAAAGAATACGTGCTTTAATTGGTGTTGTTATTGGCATGGCCCAAAAGAGCTTTATCTAAGTCTGTGACAACAGATATCAACCTTGATTTGCAGCCCTGTGATACAGTTGAGAGCATCATTTAAGCTGAAGTACTTTATGAAACAGCAATTTCAAAACATAAAGCATGATTTAGAAGTTTTGTGATAGGCAGACTCCACTTATCATCACCCATCCACGGTATGTGAACAGAGGTGTACCTTCTTATGGCAGTTGTCATGGCTATTTATTGAGTTTGAGTATTGATGCTTGGAATAATTCAGAATGTATGAAATGGTGCTTTCTGTCTGGTTCTATATATGTAATTTGCATTATATATTATTATTTTATTATATTATTATATATTACATTAGTATTGTAAACTGTAAACATATAAAATTATAATAATAAAATAATAATACAGTTCTTTTATTAGGAAATATTTTCATGGCAGACCACAGAAGAAGACCAAAGGCATTGGTGACTGTGGCATTTGCTGGGTGGGAGCGGGGGTCCCTGAGTCCCTCTGCTTCAGTGGCTGATGGATGATGGGGAAGGACACACCCTCCCAAGGCAGCTGCTACTGTTGCTCCTGCAACACCCTCAGTTTAGCCAGCCAGCCCTGCTGATGGGTGTCCCCTATACTGCTTAGGCTACGTGGAAAGTGCACAAGGAGTGTGTGCCCCAGGTGACAGAGGCTGTAGTGCTGCCAGCCCCACTGCAACAGCAGCAGCTTCCCCAAGAAACCCCTCAGCAGCCACCACCCTCCTGCTGGGGGATTTACAGCTGCTGCATCTGCTGTGCTACACACCAGCAGCCCCTCCCCTTCACTCCCGGCTCACTGACACGTTTAAATGTAGGGCAGTTGTTGAAAAATCAAATATTGCACCATGGACAACTAAGGAACATTTCAGTTAAAAAACCCAAACCATAAAAATCCCATGTGCCTGTGGTTAGATGTGAGGCACTGCCAGCAACAGCATCCCCACAGGCTCACTCCTTGTGGCCTGCTCCCTGTACATGGGGGACAGAAACAGAGCACTGTACCACTCCCCAGAAGTTTCCCTACCAGTTCATTTTGCTGATCTGCCATGAAATAAAAGCTCCTGTCAACTTAAACACCACAGAATCAAGCTTGTGCCTTCTGTAGGCTGACAGCAGCACAACCCTGAGAGCCACATATAGCTCTAAGCCGCCACAATACAAATATTTTTCTATCCTGGTCCCATAGGTTGGAGGTTAAGTAGGTTCAGGCTAATCTTGCTCTGTGACCCAGCGTCACACACGGGCAGAGAGGTGCAGCCCTTTCCCCAGGAGTGCTCCCATGCAGGCTGTAGTGAAGCCCATCCACACTAGATGGCCCCAGGAGAACGCAGAACTCCTTGGAAAGCATAACTGAAACCTGTTACTTTGCATTAAAAGAGATCAATAAATTTGGTTACCCAAAATCCCTTCTCAGAACGGCTTAGTTTTTCAAGATGACTGAAAGGCAGCTGGCACGTGTCTTATGAGGGAAGCCAGAGACCAGCACCGAAATTTTATATTTATACGGAAGAGGTCGACTTCCAAGATACTCTTCTCAGAGAAATCCATGGACTGGTCACAGCTATGTTGCTATTTTCACTACCAATGTGTAAGAATTGAGCTCCTGTGGGGAAGAGGAGTCGTTTCAGAGGAAAAAGATGCCACACTTACGCTTCCATGCCTTAACATCCTAGTTTGGAGAGCAGGTTTTGTGCTGACCATGAGTAGAACACACCCTGCACAGCACTGCAGGCAGGGTTTGGGAGAGGATGGACTGTGCAACGGGGCACGATGGCAAATTACAGCTGTGAAGTCTGGCCCTTGCTGTGGCTTTCTGCCTTGACAAATGCCATTAAAATATAGGAAATAGAGACAGACCCCTCATAATAAAAAAAAAAAAAATTGGCCTGGTTGATTACTTGCAAGGGCTTGGCAAAAGAAGTGGTTTTGGCTCCATCTTCATATTCCCAACCAAATGAATATGTCTGTCAGAATCCCCTCAGCTGGCGGATAAATGCCAAGAGCGGTCCTGGGGGTGATTTTTAGCCCTTGGACACAGACTGAGAACCACACTACATGTCTTCCTTAGGGTTGGGTCCCCAGCAGGATTTATTTCTGCGTCAAGGAAGATTACAGCTAATAGGATTGGCTTCCTGGAGGCTGTTGGCATGTTTGGTGCAAACTCCTGCACAGTGCTTTCTTAAAGGAGAATATGGACCCTGCCTGTCATATTTTTCTTCTTCTTCTGGCCTTCCACAAGATAAACCCATCTGTTTCATCTTGCATCACAGGATGCTCTTGTTCTCAGGACAGCTTTGGAAGGTAAGAACACTGTTACCCCTGCTGTAGCACCAGTGAAGAGGCTCAGACAGCCCCAGTAGGAACTTGCTGACGATGTGAGCACCAAAACCAAGCAGACTGATGCATGGAGTGCCACCTCTGATACTTGAATTTTACTATCTTGAGCACAGAATGGGATTTCTCTTATTTCCCTGAGATATGTAGTTACATACATAGCCATTTTTATGACTTAATTGCATTCTTTATGGCAAAACTGTACGCTCCAGGGAAGGATGGATGGATGGATGGCTTATGCATGCCCTATATACAGTATCTTAAAATTATTCAAGTGCTTGTAGATCTGCATAGGGAACTGGTTTATTGGCCTCAAACATGGTGTGTGACCTGGAAAATTTTCTGGTTTCCTCCCTAGGAGTTTGCTCTGCATGTCTGCAGTGCTGAGGCAGATCCCTGCAAACATCCCTCAGGACATCCGGAAAATTAGAATAGAAAATTCTCACCTAACAGAATTGCCTCGTGGGTCTTTTGAGAACGTTAGTGCCTTGGAGTATCTCTGGCTCAATTTTAACAACATCACAGTGATGCACATCAAGAGCCTGGAATATCTGCCAGCTCTGAAGGAGCTGCGCTTGCAGGGGAACAAATTAAGTTCAGTGCCATGGACAGCATTTCAAGACACCCCAACTCTGAAAATCCTGGATCTGAAGCACAACCGGCTGGATGTCCTTCCAGAATACGCTCTCCGCTATCTGCCCAACCTGACCTACTTAGATCTGTCCTCAAATCAGCTTACCATCATATCCAGGGATGTCTTCTACAACTGGCCCGTCTACCAGAGAAGCCAGAGGACGGAGGGGCCGCTAGAAGCTATTTCCAACGCCGTCCTGGCCCTCCATGACAACCCCTGGATTTGTGACTGTCGCCTGCGGGGATTTGTCCAGTTTATCAAGTCCGTGGGCCCACCTATTATCCTGATGAATTCCTATTTAACTTGCTCAGGCCCGAAATTCAGGACAGGGAAGTTTTTTCATGAAGTGGAGCTTAACAGCTGCACAAAGCCCCTGACCTCAGCCCTTGACACCAACCTGACAGTCCCAGCAGGATTAAACATCACCCTGACCTGCTTTGTGCAAGCCAGCCCTTCCCCGGCTGTCTGGTGGACCTATGCACTCAAACTTTTAAGGGCATTTAATGGTAAGCAAAGCTTTTCTTTCTTCTTCTTTTTTTTTTTTTTAATTAAAATTTTATGCTGTGCTATTCTACTTTCGTAGGTCTGCAGGCCATCACAGTCACCACAGCAACCCAGCCCCTTTAGAGCACCACAGTTACTGTGGTTGCAGTAATCTTTTTGACCTTAATCATCCTGTGTATCTAAGCACATCTGACCAGCATAAGAAGAGCTGCTTCATGCAGGATATCAGTCAAAGATGAAAGGAGCATGGCCTCATTTTTTACACAATTATGTTACTTGTGGATTTTAAGTAGCAGCTCTTTCCTCATGACACATGATGTAGGATCTACTCATCCTGTATTAGTTGTACATATTTAATAAATACATAGTTATCTAAACATGCATGTATATTTACTACATATTATATACTACATGTTTTACGATATATTATATACTACATATATATGCACACACTCTGTATAATTATATTTGCAGGTACGTGTGTTTGTATGAGCCCACACACATACACACAGACTTGTATGTTCCTACACTATTGCCAGGTACTCCCTCAATACTGCACAAAGCACAAAACTGTGCAGCCCTGTTTGCTGGGTGTCCATTCATGTTCTACCACCTGAAACAGGGGTTGTTGTTTTCCTGAAGTCTCACTTATTTATACTCTTTAGCAAAGGGGTTGTAGTACGACACCTTTTCATCTTCCTCCCAATCCATCCTCCCTCACATTTATTTTTACTAAGAGCCTCCAACGGAACGAGTTGCTATTTTCATCAGATAAGGTATACAGGCAGCCAGCACGCAGGTTCTGTGTGTGCCTTAATAAGCCAGCTAGCTAAATAGGATAGCATTAGCCCTTAATCCTGGGCTGATATTTGCTTCAGTTGCAGTGCTGTAGCAGCACTTGTGTGTCTTTCCACAAGCACATGCTGATTAATTATATACAGGTTTTTCTCAACCACAGCCACACACCTCTGTTTTGGTAGAAGACAGGGTTTCACACTGTTCTTAAAACTGCATTTCACTTCCAGCCCAACACTTAATGGCTTCGTACACCTATTTTGGGCAGGGCATCTTGAGGCGGACATTTTTCATCCTAACAGAGGATGATGGAACATATGCCCATAATGTAGCTGTACCTCCTCAATGCCTCTCCTGGTTTGCTCTGACCTGAGAACGCTGATGGCAGATGGGCAGCTCGGCCTCTGCCTGCAGCAGCTTCCCTAGCTACTTGTACTGGGACACGGGTTGGACACACTCCATGTCTCCCACGCTTGGATGTCCCAATGCGTTTATCGCCTTTCAGACAGACAGCCAACACTTGGCTGTCATCTCTGCGCGGTTTGGCACATTCCTGTGCCACTCTTCCTTTCTCCCTAGGCAGGGCGGGTCCTGAGTGGGCCCATCCCACACTGGCCTTGGGGCTGCCCAAGGGCACGGTGGCTCCCTGCTGACCCACTCACCTCTGCCCGCAGTGTCCACGGAGCCCATCAGCGAGGACACCGTCCGCTCGGAGCTGCTGATCCCGGCGGCACGGCCAGCAGACGCCGGCAACTACACCTGCACAGCCGCAAACTTCCTGGGCAACACCTCAGTGGCCATCAACCTCCGCGTGGTGGCCCCGTGGGCGTCCACCACCCCCCGCGGCTGGGCGCCCGTGGCCCCCGCGGAGCCGGGGGCTCACGTGGAAGTGCGCATCGCCAAGCAGACGGTCTACGGCATCACCCTGGAGTGGTTCGCGGCGGCGGCGGCGGAGCCGGGGGAGACCTGGTACACCCTCCTGGTGGGCCGCTACGACGCCGCCCACAAGGACACCATCTACATCGGGCCCGGCGTCAACACCTACTCGGTGACCGACCTGCTGCCCGCCACCAAGTACGAGGTGTGCGTGGCCGTGCGCAACCAGGCTCCCCGCAAGGGCCAGTGCGTCGTCTTCGTCACGGGCAGCGACGTCAGCCAGATGGAGCAGCGAGAGAAGCTCATCCACATCGTGGTCATCGTGTGCGCCAT
>VZRR01006575.1:153150-237727 GCA_013398015.1 Oreocharis arfaki | reverse complement strand
GCGCAGGCCGCGGGCAGCAAGGAGAGCACGCTGGACAGCCTGCCCGCCGGCAGCGAGGACGGGCTCTGCCGCCCCGACGGCGGCCGCGGCGCACGGCGGCCTCCGGCCTGCGAGGAGCCCGGCAAGGCCCGGCCGCCCCACAGGAACAGCGCCGACCTCTACTAGCCCGGCCCTGCCCGCCCTGAGGGCGCACATCTGACGGCACCCTCCACGCGGCACCCTCCACACGGCACCCTCCACACGGCACCGCGGGCCGCAGCCGGTGCTGGTTTTCTCGAAGGACCGCGCCGGGGCGGCTCTGTGCTGCGAGGACTCGGGGCACGGCGGGAGCACCGCCGGTGTTTGCGGCACGGCTTGGGGGCGCGTNTGTTTGCGGCAGGCTTGGGGAGCCCTGGGAATGGAGGCGCCCGGGCTGTCCCGCCACAGGTGTGGAGCTGTGCCTCCGTAGCCCAGGGCTGCCCCCGCAGCACTGCCATGGAGCAACGCGCACTGACACGCCAAGAACACCAGCACTTAAAAAAACCACCCCCCGAACCAATACTAATGCTTGTGGCCAAAGGCCAGAGGTGTCCCCTCACTCACCCACACAGGTGTGTCTTTAACTGTTTATGGGTGTCTGCAGCTCTGCCCAGTGCCAGGTGCCAGCTTCTCCTTTGTGCCAGCTCCTGGGAACGGGCCGGGGAGCTGGGCACAGCTGTGGTCACAGCCCAGCAACAGCAAGTGGTGAGGAGGATTGGGTCAACATGATGGAGAGATTTTATTTTACTTGGAAAAAAATTGTTTTGACCAGAGGTGTTGGGTTTTGGGGGTGGGTTTTTTTGTTTTGCATTTTTGTTTTTGTTTTTTTTACTCCTCCTTGAGGTTTACGCAGCCCTGAGAGATTCACAGCTTTGGCTGTACCACAAACAGGAAAAGTGCAAGTGCTTGAAGCAGACTGGTGGGACAAGTGGACAGGGGCAGAGAACACAGTGGGGCAGGGGGTTGGGAGCTGAAGATGCAAGCCAGGCACATCCCCTAAATGCAGACAGGTGCCTGCCCATCCTGCTGCCTTGAAACCAAAGCTCGCCTCTTTGCTAGAGGCAGAAAAGCCCTAAGGCACATGTAAAAGTGACTGCCTCCTGCTTGTGGAGCAGCTCAGTGCTGTGATTCTTGGGGGTCTGAGGACATGTGACTTATTATTTCTCTTTATTTGACCTCATGCTTTCCAGCACAACCAAAGCATGTGGCCCATAGACCCACAGCCCTTGGTATATGTGTTTCTGATAGTCTCAAAAAGAAAAATCTAGAGTAGGCACCCCAGCTGTAAGCAGTGATAGAGCCTATTGTGAGCGTCATGCTGTGGTAGCTTGGCTTTCTAATTGTATTTTGGGTTTTGGTGTGTGTTTTCCATGCTGTCTTTCCTCAGGGGCTATGATTCCTTCCCCAGCACCTCCTTCTGCTGTACCATACTGCCCAGCTTTTGAACAGGGCTCTGTTTTGTCACTGATGACTCTTGCTGTTAATACTTCACAGGACTTCCTAGTTTTGTCAGTCTTTTAGTGTCAAAGCAATAAACACAGCTGATTTTCAGAATACACGGCGGTCCTGTGTTTCACCTCTGGCCTTTTACAGTTACAGATTGCAAAGAAACCTGGATTGCAAGGAGCTCCAGGGTTTGGCTGCAGGAATGGAAGAGGCCAGGCAGCTGCAGCACAGGTCACAGGGGTCTGGAGTGCTGAGGAAGGGGCAGAAACAGCTGGCCAAGCAGGAAAACCTTGTTCTGGGAAAGCCACCCACAGACACAGTTATACAGAGTGAAGCATGAGCTGATGCTGCTTGAAGGCCAGTGTGGGGCCGTGGGTGAGGGGGTGTAAAAAACAAAGCACAGTCAGTAATGACCAGCCTTCTTCCACCCTAGTCAACAGGGAGGGACAGCAGCATATTGTGGAGACTGGAGAGAGCTGCTGAATCACTGTGAGGAAACAGCCAGGGAAAGATAAAACATCCCCTGACCATGTGGAGGAGGTTCATGACAAATCTCAGACACTGGACACTGGCATCAGACTGAACCTGCTCCTTCCTGCCCCCGAGGCCATGCTGCAGTGGGCTGCACAACGGGAGCTTGGCCAGAGGCTCTCTGTGACCCTGCCCCTGGCCTGTGCCAACGGCATCCCGCTTCTCACCTCCTCTCCTTCCAGCTTGGTGGTGTCCAAAATCCACACAGCCCTCTCCTTACTTGCAGCCTGCAGAAGGCTCCATTTGGTCATCCTAAAAAGCCGCCTGCCTTGCCTGTGCCTGTCTGGTCACGTAACAGGCAATGACAAGGCATTGTTGCCAGCAGAAGCACACCGCGCACAGAAGCAACTTTTGCAGATTTAAAAAAAAATTGTTTATTAAAAAAACTCCTTCAAGTTGGAATACAGAGTAACTGGGAAAGAGTCTCACAACATAATAATAAAACATCTTTATTGCCTCTTAAATATAATCTCTAAGACTATAAGCCTGTAATTCCTGTTAAATCTCACTTAATTGAATGGTCTTTATAGGCTTTCCTCATTAGAGAATGAACACTGAATACTGGCAATAACACAACACTGGGAAGACAGTGGTATGGGGAATAAATCATGAACTTTGGGGAACATTGCAGAACCTGCAGACACTCAGCCAGCAGAAGGTGGGTGCTTGTGCAGGGCAGCAGGAGTGGGGTCAGGGGCTGCACATCCCCTCCCTCCTGCCAGCTTATGGCCACGGGACAAGGACGAGGTGATTGGACAGGTGAGAACCTGGGCCTCACGCCACAGTGCCCCAGGGGGAAGGATAAGCAAGAAAACAGTGGAGAAAATGAGAGATGTGACAGGAGAGGCTCTGGGAACAGCGCTCCTGCTGTGGCCTCCAGCTGAGACTCTGCTGCACCTCTTGGCTACAGCTGCTGGCTCAGCTCACGGGTGACATGAGCCATGAGCCCTCTGGCTTCTAGGCAGATTGAACTGAAGTTAAAATAGACAAGATTTTCCTTGTAAGTGGGTAATTTCTTATTCAACCAGCTGTCCCCTAAACTGAAGAAGTCCTGGTGCAAAAAAGGGAATTATTTCGGCTACTGGAGTGAGAGGAGATCCTGAGGGCCAGGTCTGCTGGTTCAATGGAAATGACAGCTGGAGAAGTCTCATGAACCCCTGGAATTAACACGGTGTGTCCTGTCAGGTTTGCTCCCCATCTTGGTGTTCCTGGTACCATGAGAGCACAGCTTCTCTGCAGGGCTGGGGCTCAGAGGGAGGGTGCTGCTCCCCAGCCAGCTTGGTTGGTGCTGCCTTCTCCCCAGGGGATGGCAAACAGCCAAGCCCAGCTGAAAAACATCCCCTCAGAAACAAACATGAGGGGGAATCTGTGGGGTAGAGCCAGTGAAAAAAGTGCTCTGCTCTTGGTGCCTTTTTACTGTCATGTAACAGGAAAAAAAACCCTGTCAGCTGCCCTCCCAATCCCCTCCCATTAACTGTTGCTTAATTCACTCAAAAATACTGATAAGAAGAAACAGAATATTTTATGGAAACCTCCTTTTGCATGCACCAGTTCCCGAAACAAGCCAGGAGAGGTGATGAAATATATTCCTTGACACTTGCTAGCAGTGTACAACACCTCATGATCTTTCCAGACGCTTCCCTGACCAACATATGCAATTTTCCAGCACTTGTCTCTATGTTCCACTTATCATTTGCCTCTCAGTTTTACCTTGTCTTCTCTGTGTTTTTGTTCATATCCTTCTCCTGCTGGGCTCCCGCTTTTTTGGGGCGCAGTGTCAGAAGGAGGCAGTGCTGAGTGAGCGCTGCTATTGAACTTCTATGCTCAAACCTTGCCCCCGCTGGTCCAGGGGAGGCTGAGGTGCCCCTCCTGTCTCTCCTCAGCAGGCAAGTCCAGGGCAGGAGCAAAGTGCAGCATCATGTCAATGTGCTCTGGCAAAACCCAGCATAAGCTGCAGGAAAGTGAAGAGCTTCTCCAAGCCTGCCTGCTTACTTTTTGGGAATGAAGGTACTCAGGCCACGAGCACATCGCTCCGCCAGCTCTTGCAAAGCACACTGTGCTCTGGGACAGGGCAGTGTCACTGCTGTAGGAGACCTGCACCTCGACTCAGTGCTGCTGCCACAGCCAGGCCAATGTCTTCAAAAGTGGGTCTGGGACTTGAAGTGATGGATTTTCAGACACCTCAAACCCACCTGCCAGACCAGGTCAGAAGCAGCATCTTCCAGGGTCTTGGCTGCTGAGCATCTTGTATGAAAACCCAATCTCTGGGTAGAGACCTCCAAACCAGGGGCAATCTGAATCCCTGTTCACTTGGGGAGACTGTGGCTGGCACACTCAGCACCGTGGTCAGACACAGCTGCAGGGAGGGCCCACACAGCCAAAGGAAATGCGGTTGTGACTGGACACGGACTGCAGCACTTCTGCGGGTGGGGTGGCTCTGTAGCATGTGGTTCTTGCAGAAGGTGAGGGGTGGCTATCACAGCGAGAAGCTGCTCTGGTTCACGGGGTGCTGACAGACACGGGGAAGACACAGCACATAAAAACATCCATGCCTGGCCACAGTCTGCAGTCTCTGGGGGCTGCTGAGAGCACCTAGATATGGGGCTCCCCGAAAGCTGCGTTCCTCTTCTCAAACCTCATTTTGAGCTCTGACACGAGGGCGTTGTGGGTGCTGCCGTGACCTTTCTTCTTCGGTGGCTTGATTACATGCTTGGGAGTGAGGGAGCCGGACACAGTTGGCACCCGCCACCCTGGGGCATCACTCCTGGGAGCCAGGGCGGGGGGTGCCGGGGGCAGGGGGGATGCTGGCGGCGCGGGGACAACCTGGATGTTGTTGTTGCTGTTCTCATTGTGTAAGCTCTTGACGTCCTCCTCAACAACAAACTTCTCTGCAGCGTTGCTGGGCCTCTTGAACTTCAGCCACTCCATCCTGACTGTCCGGGATGGCGGCATCTGTCTCTTTTTTATGATCCTTCTCACCGGCATGACTTTGTTGGACCGCTTGTTGCGCCAGAACATGGCAGTAGAGATCATGATAGTTATCAGCACCATTATGCCCATGACACCAGCTAGCACTCCTAAGGCTTTCATGGGGTTATCTTTAGTTTGCATCAAAAAGGCGGCCATAGGCCCTTTGTGAAGAGTCTGTAAAGGAGTACAAAGAAAACACATGACTTACTCTAAGGGACAGACAGTGACCCAGAAATTTCATTTGTCCAAAATATGTTACAAGCAGAACTGATGGATGGAAGTTGTCTCTAAAAAAACCCATGAGAGTCACAGAGCCAGTCCAGGGCTGGAGAATTTAGATGGGGCCGGAGACTGGGCAAACGTTGTAGTACTGTGAGGTAGATGACTTGAACACAAAAGCTTACGGAAGTATTGCCACCAAATTAGGACAGATTCCTGCATGTCACCATAGTGTTCAACTTGCAAAAATGGAACAAGAAAATAATTGGCTCAATTACTGAGCATGGCATTGAAAAGGATTAGGGGAAAACTTCTGTTTATCAAATGTCAGCGTACAAATGAGTAGTTAGCAGATACGTGCTGCATTCTGTTTTCAAGTACTCTTTTACAGACATAACAAAACTCTTTGAGGTAGGGAAGATAAGTGGAGCTAAAGAGCTTTGTTTGTAGAAAGAAAAGAAATCAGCAATAACATAAGCTACATATGGCATATTAAGGACAAATGAATGGCCAGTTCACTTTCCAGCTTAGCACACTGTGCGTCTTGGAGGTCCCCGTATAATTTTGCGGATTTTGCCCTGCGGGTGGAGCTTGGATCTTTTCACACTTTTCCAGTACATGATGGTGGAGATCACCATTGTAACAGAAATGGTGGAAAGGACGCCACTCATGCATATTCCATATATTGTCCATGGACGCTTCTTGAGGCCTAAAATATAGGATTTTACCCTGGACTTGATCTGGAAATATCAAAAATAAGAGAAATGGTCAACCCTCACTCTGTTATATTTGAAAGAGGCCAGTATCTATTATAAATACAGCTGGGGAACTAGGCTGAAATGTGTACAGGATAGACAGCCTATAAAGAGTAAAGGGAGCTAAGTGTTGGACTAGGCACAGGAGAGGAGGCAGTTGCAATGATGTTGAACTGAATCCAGAAACAGTGAAAGAAGTTAGGAAGCACATATAAACACCTGGCTGATTGGGGAATAAAGGGTAGAGGCATGGCACACAGATCACCCTTATTCAGGGCATGGTAGTCCATCTTTGGACTACATTTCCAAGAGAAGTTCATTGTGAATACAGGTGGTATCTGAACAGACAGTAGTGCTATGCAAGGCCAGGAGATCCTTCAGAAATGGCACATTCACATGCAGGTTTGTTTCCTGGGGGTTGGTCACACAGTGACACGTGGCTGCAGAAAGACAGGGCTGCTCACTGTGCCCCAGTCCCCTGTCTTGGACTCCATGGGGGAGTCCTCACCCAAATTTTGCATGTCTCATAACAGGTGATCTGTGTTTTAGTTAGAGGTCTTGGCTCCCAGCTTTTGGTCAATGGGGAGAACAGGACACCTCTGGAGCAGTAGTCACCATATGCTAAAATAGGTATCAAAGACAGTGTGTATAAGGAGAGCCTTGTGACTAGCTTGGACTTGAACCTCTGACTTGTAGATCAGATGGATTTCCCTGTATGACTCTAAGCTAGGATGCCCATCTCTTTGCCCTCCCCAGTCTCTGGAGGAAGATGACTAAACGTATCCCAGAGTGTGCTTCAGAGTACCTCTTGTCATTAATGTCACATCCATAAACTCGGGGCATGAAAATTAACTAATAAACACCTTCTTGTCTTAATTTCTGTGTTTTCACAACCTAGCTCAAACACATTATCAAACCCACTCTTCTCCTACCCTGAATATGTCCTGTTGCCAACAAGAAAGGGGCTAAGAAATGCTAGTGAAACTCATAGACCATGTCACCGGGCAGGTAGGGACAAATTTTTATCATTTTGCTGTGCAGAGAGTTCTTCCAGTATTTAATTAGGAGTGAACCTGAACTAGAAACCAAAAGCAAAGCAGCCCATGACTTTGGTGGAGCTTAGATCCACAGCAGCTTTGCTGTTCTTCATTACATGGAATTTTTTGTACTTAAATCCCATCAGATGATAGAAATTCTACCCTGGCTTACTTCATGTGAAAGTCAGATGAATTAAGTGTCAGATAAACCCTGCTAAGTCCTACATGACCTGAGTCCACCTGTTACGAGTTTTGTCAAGATCTATTTTATAGGAAGGCACTGGTGGCTGAAGAGTGTTTGACTACGTATTTGAAAACCTTGAAGAAATGAGATTAGACAGAAGCACGTGTTGTCTGTGTACTACAGCTGCAGAGGTAAGAACAAATGAAAATTGTATGGAGAGTTTTGGCATTTGGCTTTGTTCAGTCCTCTGGTCTCAGTGAGTCTGGTATCTGTTCAGAGCTTCCAGTGATGAAGAGATGATTAATACCAAAACTAAACCCATTAACAGCTAGCTGGTTCAGCCTCTATTCTAGTTACTTGACCTCTACTATACAAAGCTTTGCCTGGAATTAGCCTTGGACAACAACTGTTCTGCTTAAAAACATCAGGCATTTGGTAAGCACACAGTGGGAGAGTTTCTCTTTGTCATGGCCATGACACTGACAGGATAAACAGGAGGAATAACTTGCAATACAAGCCAGGAATGTCATCATCTTAGCCAGGCTGCAGAGAGACTTATCAGAAGTGCAAATTTAAAACATCTTCAAGTCCTTGTGTTGATTATCAGCAGTGCCACATAGCTGCCTCAACAAATAGTGCCACTTTGCAATTGCTGAAGCTGTTGTTTTTTCCTAAAAGGCAGGCTGCATTTTGAAGAGTACAGGTTTTTCTGGTACACATGAAATAAAAGCAGATACATGATGAAAGCTGTCGTATCTCTGTGGGCCAGGACCTGGACCAACCACTCTCCTTCTTAACAGCCATCAAAGGAGTTAAAATACCACTGCCCACAGAAGATAATGCTCTGCTGTTTGTTTTTCCTTTGCTGTGGCAGCTTCTTAAGAGCCTTTCCTAATGCATAGGTTGCAGTGAGCAGAGCACGTGGGCCAAGTATCCAGAAGCTGGACCCAACAGGAATGTGGTTGAGCTGTTCAACAACAAGAGCAGCTAAGGCTCACCAGCTATATTTAGGAGTCTAAGTAAACCTGTTAAGGTTTACCTAGGCAAACCTGTTAAGAGCCCAAGCTGTTACAGATTATTTATAGATGTGGCACTTAAGGGACATGGTTTTGTAATGGGCTTCGCAGTGCTGGGTTAACAGCTGGACTCGATCTTAAATGATTCAATGATTGTGTTACAGACAACTCGGGCTACGTTGACTTGAGCAAGTGGATCCGTAAAATGAACCAGCTGGTTCTGAGCAGCCCACTTCCACACATTCAGTGTTCCTGGGGTTTTGTTCTAGCCTGGTTGCCAGGAGGGACTGCTTGTTACTGCTCAGGCAGACTAGGTGTGCTCCCCAAACACATTTTCCTCTGAAAGAAGTCCACCTAGTGCTTGGAGCTATGTGAGGCACGGGCCATCCCACATGTGTATGTGGGGGTGATCAGGACATTTGCTTCAGAAGTGACTCCTGATCCGAGGTAGAGCACAAGCTGCCCCTGGAGTGCTTATCCCAAAGCTCAGTGCTATCACTGTATATGAAGGCTGTGTTTGCATCACTTCGCGATACAGACACCAGCGTGAGGCAAGACTTCTCAAATCAAATCAATCTTTTTTTCAAGTCCATGAAACTGTGGAAAGAAGAGGCTTACTGCTCTGCAAATGTGGGAAGGGCTGTTCAGTGCCATCAACAACAGTTCCCCTGGATGCAGTAAGTATGAGAGAGGAGATCTCCACTGTTACTTCAAAGATTTTTGTCGAACCTTTCAGTTAGGAGAATCTAAAACTGATACTCACCAGCTATAGTTAGAAGTCTAAATGAGTGGCCAAAGCTATTAAGAACTACAGATTATGCTATCTAAATATGGACTTAAGCCTCAGTCCATGAAGAGGTGTAAACTCCGCCTCTACATTTGCAGAACCTCAGTGGAGTCATCAAGAGGCCGAGAGATGCCCCCATCAGGCCAACCTTCAGGATCAGTAGTGGGAATCAGCCTTCCCTGAAAATCTCAGGCAGTAGGAATAGATTTCTGAGACATATGGATGGAAAAAGACTGGCTTTTCCAGCATATGTTTTTTATTCTGTGAAAGGATATTTTTTATTTATTATGAAAGGATAGGATATTAACAGATGCCACTCAATACCAATTTCCATAAAATCAGACTCAGTTAAATTAAAAGGCCTTTGGATTTTTTTAGCACTGTATTATTCCAAGAGAAGAAGGTCCTTTTGATGTGCAGTATGCTGAACTTAGCCACAAGGCATCCATCTCGAAGGGCACAGACTTGTGCTAATTGCAATGGTAAACGTTAATCAGAAAATATGCCTGTTTAATTACTTACTGTGATTAACACTGCAGGAAACCTCTAGAGGATGCATTCAAAAATATCCTCCCTATCCGAAATCAGTAATACATAAATGCCCACCAAACAGCGAAATAAGAGCCTTTGTACAGCTGGAGCACAGAGGGATGAAATGCACGTTTGTAGCAGCCTCGGAGAAAGAGAGAGGGTGCGTGTATGCAATATCCCTACACCAAGAGATTGTTTTCTTCACAGAGCGTTAGCAGTGACTGTGCTGTCCCTGGGACACAGGGAGTGACCAAGGGTTTTGGACACTGGCATTTCATCTCACATACATGAAAACTAAAATCTGTTTCTGCAAAATAGATGTGATGCTGTGGGATAAGAAAACCCAACCCAACCAACCCAAATTGTTGCAAGCAATGGAAGAAGTAATGGAGATGTACAAAAGGTTATGGGGGATGTGACACCAGAGAGCAGCCCAGATCCTGCTGAGGAGACCTACTCTTTCTTTGAAGAAAGAAGATACTGTTGCTATCTCAGACTCTCTGTTGGGACTTGGCATCAAGAAGAGGAAGAAGGAAAAAACTGTATGTGCAAGGAAATCCATGTCGTCACAGCCCTCTCTGCTTCCCCTTTACACTTTCCAAGGAAAGAGGAGGGCTTTCCTTCACTTTGTGCCAAATATCTATCCATGGAGGAGGAGAAAAGGAGGCAGGCAGAAAAGGTTGGTGTCTTCATACAAGACACCATCTTTCATCAGGTACTGCTGTTGCTTCAAGCACTAGAAGGAAATTCAGGAAACTCCTTATCTCAAAGTATCAGCTCCTTTTGTTTTCCTTCCAGTTGTCCTTCATCAGCTGGTTCAGGGACACGTTGTCCCCCAGCAGAGGAGGTGTGAGGCACCCTCCATCCACTCACACTCATCAGCCCCACATGCTGACAGAGAGGTTTCCAGCTCACCCGGGAGGGAAGGGAAGGCTGTCAGCCACCAGCAGGGGCAGTGCCTGAGGACAGTGCCTGCATCCACCTGGTGCCACACACTCCTGAAACGTGCAGCCTCTGAGAAGCCTGGAAGCAAGGCAGGGAGGGCAAGTACTCCCACTGTTTGCTGCGGGCAACAATTCTTGTTTGTTGTATAAAACCCACCAAAACTTCATTTCCATGAGAAATCCAAGTGCTAAGCAGTTCATTTCCTTTGTATCTGTAAGAATGGCTGAATCTCTAGACTTACCACAGACACCCAGCATGCAGAGTCCCCCAGCTCCTCGTGGCAGAGCCTTGCAGCAGCAAGCCCAGCCCACACCCACACAGCTGGCTGGCCCCAACAGGCAGCCCTGTGCCAGGCACTGCCCTGCTAGGACAGACCCAAGTGCCCTGGCAGTCCAGCAGGCTCTGAACTGTGTACAAAAACCATCATATGAATGTGCCTCATAGGGACAACCAGTGGAATAAGAAGGGATGGAGAAAACAGAAAGATTATAACAGACAAAGAGCATTGTGGGAGCATTGTGACCAAAGAAAGAGAAGGCCAGCTGCTGTCTGTAGGATGAGATTTGCATCTTTGCCCAGTATGTGTGTGGTCCAGAGACTGTCAGGCTAATGATGTGTTTCTCATCTACTTTAAAGCCCATTTCCTCCCTGCTGGTACCTACTTAAAGGCATGGCAAGGCAGTTACAATAAATAAGAATTGTGCAAGCATGTGCTGCACACCATAAATCGCTGCTTGTTCTTCAGCTGTCATAAAAGCTGGACTAAGGAAAATCTCAGCCTACATGTGCAAGACTCTTTTAGACTCTTCTTGTTTCATTTGCTAGTAATACTGCAATTATTAAACTCACATCCAAAGTTCTGTGTACTTTAAAGCATTTCTGTAAAGTTTTTTCTTACTTTTCCTATGTCACTTAGGTTGATTTATCTGATTTATTTCACTCTGACCTCAGCTACTTTCCACTCACTTTTTGTAGGGGAAAAAGATTTTTTTCTTCTCCTGGATAAAAATAAAAAAGCAGAAATTTAGCAGTTGGAATTTACCTTTACTCTCAGAAGTCTATAGACCTTCATTCATATCTAACCATCTCTAACAAAAAACTCATCTCCCAATTACATTACGCTCCTACCTTTCTACCTTTGCAATATTTCCGATCAAAATATCTTTCACATTTGTGGCTGTAGAATCCAACTTCACCACAAGGCTCTAGAAACACCCTACAAAACAGAACTGGCAAGAAAGTCTCAGAAATGGAGCAAGCAATGTCTACCCTTTGGTGCCTTTTAGGGATCGTCTCCCATAAGGATTTTTCTAAAACATTTGCTTACCTCTTCTGTGATATCAATCTTCAGAACTGCTGTGGTACTGAAGGATGGGGAGCCTCGGTCTTTGGCCTGGACCACCAATGACCATATGCAGTCTTTATTTTTTGTGATGTTGTGGATGATGTCCAGAGAACGGATGTAGGATTTCAGCTTGATTTCCCCAGTGCTTTGGTCAATGTCAAACACATTGGCTGGATCTGCTTGCATGATGGAATAATCCACAATGTTGTTGGGTTCTTCTGCATCTTGGTCTATAGCCTGGTAGGGGAAGTGCAAAAAACAAAGGTGTTACTGTTTGTATGTTTGCCTGAGGACAAAAAGCTTCTGAGCATTCACTTCTGATAGTCTATGTGCCATGACTGGGCTGCTTTCATTTTATCTTGGAAACTATGCTACATTTTCTAGTGAAAAACAGCAGGACTAGGCTTCTTTCTTTATGAGTGATTTCTATTTGAGATGAAATGAAATCAGGGGAAAAACTGAAGTGTAACCTATCTGTAGAATGCAAATGGTCCTCAGCTGGGGAGCTTCTCACACAGTGTGGGGGGACAAATGTGAAGTGATAAAGAACAACGGGATTAGCTCCATACTATAAACTATAGCTGCCCTAATTTTTGTGCTGTGGTATTTATTCTACTAACATTTGGTGTTGTGTGATCAGACTTCATGACATGCATTCAAATATGTGTAACATAGGATGTTCTGCTCCTTTGCCTGGGAATTGTTAATTGCATTTTTTCACCTTCTGTTCCACACTGGATCAATGAATATGGTTCTACCAAATGAAGGGAAATAAGTTGTATGGTTGAACACAAAGGGGTGTCAGGAAGGTTAAGTGTTCAAAACCCTGTACTTTCATTCACTTATCTTATTTGGGCTTCTTGTGATCGCTGTATAATCCAGGATTGTCCACCAGCTGATCATTCAAATACTGTAATAGGACTTTATATTCTGTCTATAGAATTTATTTCTCCTTCTCAGCAGTCAGTGAATACTATAATTCACACTTTAATCCATTTGTTACGTCCAAATGGATGTGCAAAATAAAGCTGCAGGAAAAGACAACTTTGAGACATTCATCATGACCCCTGAGAGTAAACAGCAGAGCCAGGGCTTTTCCAAAGCACTCTGCTTTGTGACACACGGTGCCATCTCTCACCTCTATCTTCACCGGTGACCCGATGATCATCGTCTTTTCCTGGATGTTTTCATTGAACTCTGGAGAGTGGTCATTGACATCTAGCACCGTGATAAACACTTCAGCCAAGCTGTATTTCCCATCTGTGTCCTCTGCTTTCACATAGAAATTATACTTGGAGTTCACTTCAGCATCTAGTACTGCCCAGGGCTGGGTGTAAATTATACCTGTTGATGGGTGGATTAGGAACCTGGAAAAGAAGCATGAGAAGACTTTTGGTTTTTTTGGTCACTTAATTTGAGTTTAGAGCCCACTTTTGCTCCAGGTTGTAAACACTGAAATGCTGTGCCCAGACACTGGTACTCTTCACCTAATTCCCCTCTCTCTGATGTTTCCAAATCCTTCACTCTGCCTAGTTTTTGTCTAGTTCCTTTAGGCTTGAAAAACCAGAGAACTATCAGTGTCTCGTAGTTTTCTCTCTCTTGTGCCTTAGCCATTTTACCTGCGTTTTCCATTAAAAGTCTTTGTCCTCAGTAAATGCTCAGTGTGATGGCCTTCTCCCAGAGTGATTTCCTTGCATTAAAAGGAAAACCATTAAACTTATTTTTACTTTTTTTTTCCAGTTTAAAAGTACAGTGTAATAGATTATGTCCTGCATAAATTAAGGTTGATTTATGTCACCTAAATAGCTAAAAGAAGTGTGATGCATATCATATTTAAGCTCTTCACTTCTCAGAATGGGTAGGAAAAAAATCTGCTCTCAAATCTCCCAAACTACAGGGCAAATTATCTTCTCCAAAAATAATCATTTTTCCATAGACTGACACTGGGATGGAGTGGGTGTTCAGATTTATCTGTTGCAAGTTCAATTTTACACATTTGTAATTACAGAGACACTGTCAAAAGTGTCAGCCCAAAGTTTGGATTTATAGAGAAGATACCAACACAGTATCTTTAAAATGGTCTGCCAGTGTAGGCTCCAAGCAGTAGAGCTTTTAACAGATGAAAGTTTTTATATACCCTTTGATCAATGTACAGGGTAGCAAAATATTTTCTGTATTCCAACTGTGAATGCAATTGAGAGTGATTTTAAAAGGGGCATTTAGCAATCCAGAATCTTCAATTGTTCTCATAACCCTGTTAAGTACAAAGTTTTGATGAAATTCAAGATCTGGAGGTAGAGATAGCGGTGTGGAAATAGCACAGTGCCTGTGCTAAGTGTCCCCTCAGCACCCAGCCCAGCCTAACCATGAAAACAGCACTCTCATCATTCCCATTTTAGTGGAAAAATAGAAGTGCTCCCACTGGCAGCTTGGATTACCAAAGGAGGATTACCATCAGATTGGTTTCATTTTCGACTGCTAACACTATTTCTCTTACTCCAGTACAACTCATCTTTCTGCCCACACAACTGCACACCCACTGATGTAATATCCAAGACATAATCATCGTGCCTCTAGCTGTAATTCTCCTATCTGCATCAAACTGTGCGTTCAGCAGATCTGGAGGTGCCAGGGCTAGAAAATCAATCCGGCCTTGCAGAGCTATGCCATTCAGGCACAAGGAAAACAAACAAAAATACTTAAGAAGGAAAAGAAAAGTTCACATCATAATTTCTTTGTTCAACAGCGTAAGAACAGGGAGTCTGAGCATCCCCACAATGCCAATCAGAATAAAGTTGCGCTTACATTTTTTTCCCCCTAAATCCTTTATCAACAACCTTCTCAAGCTTCTTTCCACCAGCTGCTACATTCTAAACCTCAGAGGTCTGCCTGCATGACACGACCTTCTCTTGCTTCTCTCTGTGCAGTTAGCAGCTAGCTTAAAGACTTAGTGAAGAGCTCAAAATAATCCATCGTGGAAATGCTCCCATATGTGTATCCTTCTGGCTACAGAAGAGGTTCCCCCTTAACATCTTGGATTTTGGACTTTGCTTGTGCTGCTAAATGACTTTCACCATAACAAGAAGAGTTCAGCTTTAGCTCCAGGTGGATAACATACAGAGAAAAACAGATTCTGGGGATGAGTGCCTGGAAAGCTCATTCATTTCCAGCATTCTGCCCTGCAGCCTTGCCACATCCAGCAGCTGCAGGTTCCAGCAGGAATATCTGTGACAGCCGTGTCACTGATCCCAGCCATGTTTGGGAGCTGGGATGGACATGGTGTGAAGGAACCAGTGTTTCAAGATGTTCTACCCCCAGCACTGTCCCCAAAGACAGGGAGAGGGAGGGAAGCATTATTACCAAATCAAGTAAGCATCAGATTCCCTTCTTTCCTGAAGCAGGACTACGTTGTTTAAATATATGAAAGGCTTTTAACACCCAATGCAGCTGACCTCCAAAGCTGAAGTTTATATCCTTGAATATCTTGTCTTCCTTGATTTATTTTGACAAGAGCTCTTTGTACAGCCATATGGAAAGGGAGGGGAAAAGAGCAAGAGATTCTTTTTCTGAAGAACTTTCTGAAAGAGCTGACTTTTCCCAACTAGACCAAAACCTCCCTTTCTCTTACAAGTGCTTTTCAAATGGTGATTGAACAAATCTCGTGTATTGATACTTCAGCTGCCTTATATCTCTTTGGGGGTTTGTGGGTAGAATTCCTTGGGTTCATGAAGCAGATGCTTAATGCTTTACTGTTGTTGTGTTCACAGAACTCACAAAGAACATGGCATGAATGTCCTTGAAAGTGAGCAGATCAAGTGTGAGCCTGCCAGCTTTCTTTTAAAATTATTTTAGAACTCTGCTTAGAGGTAATGTAGTTTTATTTATTTACTTGTTACTTACAGATCTGCTCCTGTTCCATAGATAGAGTACTTGATTTCTCCCCAAAGCCCTGAATCTGGATCTGTAGCCTTAAGAAAAGAAAAAAAGAGTTTTACTTTTCTAAAATGCAAAAAGAAACGTTTCATTTTCCTTTTAACGACAGGCCCAAATGCTTTTCACTCCCTTTGCTGTCACATTTTTAGTGGGAAACCACATGAGCAAACATGCACCTACAAAGTGCACAACCTATCAACAGGAAATGCCACTGCCAGTCCCAGGAACGCTGTCCCTGCTCGGGGGCTCTGGCAGGGAGAGGGACACTAGATGGCCCCATCCATCCACAGTTACCTCATCCTCCTTTGATAGAGTTGGAGATAATCTCAATGACATGAAAACACTGCCAGCTCTCAAACCTTCCTAATTATCAGTTAAACATTAATGAATATTCCCTAGACAAAATTATTTACTTTATATAGAGTATTTTAAAGCTCCTGCTTGTTTAATTGATTCAATTTAAAGTAATGAATAACAAATGTTTCAATCTATACATTGTATTTCAGCTTTGTTTATATTTTAATCACTCCTGTGCCTGTGTGACTTTTAATAATGCAAGTACTACACCAGATGATATCTTTGTTTCACACTCTTGTTGGCTTCCTTTTTAGCTCAGGATTAGGAAAGCTATTGATTTGGTAGCAGCTATTTCCATAAGCTCCTGCTTCTCTGGTAGCTCTGAGGAAGTGTTGTACTGTTGTATCTGGCCATCAAAATTCATGGTGGCACTGGTTGATTCATTCATCTTCCTGCTTAAATATTTGAGAACTGGAACAATGTCTTTGATTCCTGCATGATTAACATAACACACCTGCAGCCCTACTGAGAGGTGTTGCTTTGTTCTTTGCCATGAGCTTGTCAGATTCTCTCACCCCGTAATGTTGACCACAGCCTACTTTAATACTGTCTAACTGCACTTAAAACATTTGTATACCTGGGACTTCCTCCAGAACTGCCATTGTGAGTACTTGAAACATCTTAGTTTTTCACATATAGTTGTGAATCTGGGTCAAGTACTGAGTTGACAGCACATGACTAAATTTTGCATGGGCTCCTCAGCTACATGGTCCTGTGTACTTTGGCTCAGAAGTCTTGTTGCTTCTGCAAACATATTTTAAATCTCTTTTTTTTTTTTTTGCTGTTCACCTCCTAGATTTTTTTTATTTCTATTACTTCAAAGATACTAATGTTTAAAGAGTCTCTAATAGCTTTCCTATTAGTTTTATGTAATAACCTTTCCTCTATTGTTTATGTTTCACTTCTTTGATTCTTCCATCAGTAAAATTTGCCTTTAGCACTTTATTATTCTGACTATTTAATTTTCTTTCTTACGTGTTGCCAGCTTGTGCTGGAGATCTCTGGCAACCTGTCTCCTCCATCCTTACCTGCAGGGCCTCTGCAAGGTGACTTGCATCACCCACCGAGCCCCAGGTGGCCAGGAGCTTTCTTGGCTTTGTGACATGAGGGCTGTTTCCAGTCCCAGCAGTTGCATTAGAGAAAGACAGCTGGAAATGCTCCTCCAGCACTCAGGGCCCATGTAATACTCTGACTTTCTTTCCATGAAAATGTGAGATACTGGAAAATGGCGTATTTTATATAGGCATATTTTTCCCACTGTGAGAAGATACATAGGGATCTTTTTTTTCCCAGCCCTAAGCATTTTAATTTTATATTCTTGCCCTCATTCACTGTTTAATTATGCCTTTAGCAGCCAGGTTCCTCCCAAGAGGAGAAGACTAATATCTGCTAAGCAGCCATCTTGTTTTCTTTTTCCTCATACTTAAGCAAGTAAATCCAGTAAATCCAATTCCACTTAGCCATAACTGAATCTTCCTGCTGGACACTGATTTGGCTGGGGCTTTCTTAATACTCAAAGGCCACGTGATTTGTCTTAAAAGCAGACAGCCCTTGTTGTTCTAAATAATATTTGTCTAAAACTTAATTTTTCCCAAAGTGTTTTTTTTTTGCTGTTGATTCTGGAAGGGAAATGGAGTTTGGTGCAGAAGTCAAACAGTGAGTAAGATTTGCTGCTTGCCCCTGTCCACTCTTTTTAAGGTACTTGAACTGTTTCCACAGACACCCAGAAAAAAGAACATTTCTTAAGAGGTGAATGAAACTTACTGTAACAGCAACTACATTTGAGCCCCCTGGGGAGTTCTCTGGGATCCTGGCAATGTAGTAGTCAGAGGAGAACTTTGGGACATTGTCATTGGTATCCAGCAAGCGAATCACTATGTCAGCCGTTGAGCTGAATTTCTCTGGTGTGTTCACCTCTATTGCAAGGAGCTAAGAAGAGAAAAACAGAAGATCACTACAAAACAACTACTAGTTCTCTTAAAGGCGCTTCCTCCACCATCCATGGCACATTGGTGCATTTTAGCCTGGTTGGATGAGGCAGCTCAGAACCAGGGCGATGATGAGCCAGGTCAGCCTGTGGCCTTGGCTTTTTTTTTGTGTGCTTGCTTGTGATGGGCAATCAAGCTGTGGGAAGAGGCCTTTAGACCAGTATTTATGTTAGACTTCATGTGACAGGTGTGACTAGTCATAACTAACCAATACACATCCAAAAGCCATAATAGAAGCCTACACACAATCACCCCTGGGCAGCTCCTAGAACTTTGGGAAACGTAAGCACTGAATTATTTTGAATAACCACATAAATTTATTCACGATCTTTTGTAGAGGAAGTTCTTCATCAGGAAGGAAGTCAGGAACAATAAAATGCACCAAACAGGGTAAAAAGATGAGAGAACCAGTTGTTTCGAGGCAGCATTACCCCCACCCTAAAGCTGGATGGTCAGGCACCAGGAATGTACAGCAGAATCCCATTTCCCAAAGATTGTGAGGGCTCCTACTACTGACTTCATGGGACTTCTACCCTCATTGTCTCATGCTGATTAGGACTTTATCAGATACTCGTGGGGGCTTTTGAATTACCTCACTGTCTCTGAGGAGAACAGAGCTCTCTGACATCACACATTCTTGTAACTGCTCATCTGAAAGGACAGGCAGTCACCCAGAGCAAACTGAGTGTCTCTACTCTATCTATTTGCTCCTTGCCGAGCAAAATCTTCTGAATGTGGGGAGCATCAGTAGGATGCCTCAGCTGCTAGAGCAGCAAGCTCAGATGGTGTGTGGCTGAGCAAGAAAGAGCAATTTCAACAATGGGTACTGAGAGACACTGGCACCTTCACAGCATCTGTCCCAGGGGTCTGTCCTATGGGTGGCTGCATCACACGGGATCAGCACTAGGACATCAGTCCTGGGCTCTGTAGGGGCTGAGCCCAAATGGCTAACACTGGGAACAATGGTCTAATGTTTGGTTTTCATGCTTGGGGAGATACCTAGTTAACACAGAGCAGGAGGGCTCTAGGAAGACAACACTCCACTGATAGACTGGTGAGCAGGACATGAACTGACATATAAGAGGCTCAGCTGAAAAATCAGGCTGTGGGTTTTAATTCCTAGGAGACATGTCCCAGGAGATCTCACAAAGAGGGGGAGTGCCTAAGTGAGCTTTGGAAGGAGAGGCAGGGCTGCCACAGCATCCCCTGCTCCCCTGGTGCAGCGGCTGTGGGAGCTCAACGTTCTGTGCCGCAGGTCCCCGCGGGGCAGGCGAGTGATGCTCACCAGCAGTGGCACTGCCCACTGGCTGGGGGACACACGCTGTGCTCAAGCCTCTGCTCTGTCAGATTTGGACACGTTTGTATCACCTCGGGGTGAAAGGGGAGGGTGGGGAGCTGTTCAAGTAGACAGGGAAAAGGCTATCTCAGTGTCATCTCCTAGAGCTGTTCCTGCTGTGTGAACATTTATAATGGTTGGAAATAAAGAGAAGAAATGAATCTCGAAGGATTGCTTGCAGTTACTGCAGGACACATCTGCTCTAAAAGGGGAGCCTGGTCACCACATTGCTGTGCTAACTTTTGTGTTTGAGAGTCTCAGGCGGTGTTACAGCAAAAGAAATTTTTGAAGGGACAGCCATACAGACATCAGCAAAAACCTCCTCATGAGAAATCTCAGCTCCTAAGGCAGTACAGAGGTAAAAATCTTAGTGCTGACTGTGCACATGGAGCTATAACTGAATTTTAACATCTACAGTTAAATCATCTTTGCTGCTGCAATCAGCCCATCTTAGTATACCTTATGAAAGCTTAGTATTTTTACTTTGTTTTCTACACTGATTTTTTATTCCTTCTCCTTTTAGCAGCCATAGTCCTGCTATGTCAATAATGTCTACTGACATCATCTTCCTTCAGGGAGGAAATTTTGTCAGCTTACTTGCCTGCAGTGTCTTATGCAGACCTGTATTTTTGTTTTATGCAGAGAGAAAAAAAAGCATAAAACGATTACTTCACAGGACTACACATCAACAATTAATAATGAAGTGCCAGAAGAGCAAACTGACATGCAATCTTAAAAGTGGTAGGTAAATTTTTAAAATAGAGTGTGATTTTGGCAACTGAAGATAGTTGCAGCCTCACCTGGTCCCAGTCTGTAGATGTGAGTGTCTGCAGCAAGCCCAGGCTCCTGTCAAGGCACGATGTGCTCGAAGCTGAAGGAGATGGAGGCGGGAGGTTTGCCCCCAAAGCATGGCAGCCCATAACAAGGTGGGACTGCAATATCTGGCCCCTTTGGCAGAGTGACTTGAGGGGTGTGTGAATTACCATAGCTGCCATTCTTTGGGAAACCCATTTGAGCTCTTGGACAGCTGAAAATGAAGGAAGTTCTGACTACCAACTACATTTAAGAGTCAGCACTAAATGGAAGATAGATTTCTCTAGTAGCCTTCGCTTCAGAAAGTTTTTCAGTGCATCTCCCAATCAAAACAGCTTTAATTGCTCTTTGGCATTTTACTCTTCAAAAACAAACTAGAGGAGAAGGATCATTGCTTACAGAAAAAAACCCCAGAACCTGAAAATAACCTCTCAAAACTGCTGTGAGATACACATTAAATAGAAATGCATTTCATCCAAAATTCTAACCAGGATGTCTATACTGGCAACTAAAACTGGGTGGGAAGTGATTTGAACTTTGCAGGAAAATGCAGCCAGCAATGAGGTCTTTATAAAGGATTTGCTGCCATATATTGCTACCATATCATCCAGCTGCACCTTCTCCACTTGGAATCCAGACAAAGGCTGCACTTTTAAAGCAAAATCTTATGGTCTCCAGTAGAAATAATTTTGGAAAATCTTTCTTCAGTAGAAATAACTAAAAAAAAAAAAGGTGAATAACTGTTTAAGCTATAAAAATATGTACCATTTTTCCTGGTAATTAATTATTTTGGTGTTCATGGAAATAACATTAAATACTTTGATTTGTATTGGTATTCATGGGAAGGCCACGTGTAACTCTTTTACTGGTCTTTTGGTAGTTTAACCTGAATAAATGTGCTCTTATTATAATTAGTTTCAGTAGCACTCTATGGCCCTTTCAGAATCTTCCACTTTAATACCATAATGATGCCTTGTATTTTTGTAGCATCTATAACCTATAAAGCTCAAAATGGCTTAGGAACATTACAAGAAGAGACCTGAAACATACTGAGGTGAAACTTGCTAAGGACACAAAGCAAACCATATGGCAAGGGGGAGAACAAAACTGTGGAATTGTGGCTTTTGCACTGTGCAAAAAATGCCACTCTCTGTACATTACAAAAGTAGCATGTGTTAATACTCAGCTAGATAGTTTTGGCAAACTTTTTTTTTTTTTAGTGATTACAGGGATTGTCTATGCAATTCTTTGCAGAACTGAAACATCTACACTCATGTTCAGAGGTAGCTGACAGAAAACCAGACTACTTAATTATCTTGTTGATGAGCCAAAGAATCCATCAGGGGTGATGATGCAAGGTTCCAGCTTTTGGATGAAACTGGTTCTTGCATGGCTGGCTTAGAGCATGGGTGAGCCTCAGGTCAGCCTGCAAATAGCCATATAGATAGATAGACTCTGAAAAAGGCAGTGAGCAATTCTGGGGAATTATCTTCCAGTCAGCTGGGGTCTTCAGGCTGCCAACATTCAAAAATGTAATCATGAATCAAATTACGTAGCACTAAGCAGGTAAAGTTCTAGCTGCAAAAAAATTAGGATTTCATCCCGTGAATTAATCATTGTGAGTGCAGAATTAGCACCCTCAGGGTTCAGTCTAGAATGATTCAGAGCCACCAACATGTAGTTTCCAGAGGGAGATAAAAATCAACATTTTGCACTGACTGGACTAAATCAGTCCATTGATGTGTCCATTAAACCTTGTGAAGGTGGTGAACCAGAGCCAGAAATGAGTTTTTCTTACATGGAATATCATGTCACTGATACTGCATCAGACAGCTGCAGGTGGATTAAGAAGCTAAATCACATCAGACACAAAAGCCATCATACACGTAGTGTATACAGTGAAAAAGAGGACCTGTAAAGCAGAAATACCTTGAAGGTTAACACCTTGGAGCTTTCATAGTCAATAGCAGCAGAATTTTCCACTATTATTGTAACCTGAGCCTCATTCAGGACAGTTTGAGGAACCACTCGGAAGATGCCACCAGGTCCAACAAGACGGAGGTTGAATTTAGCATTGGCTCCCTGTGAATAAAAGCAGATATGGCATTGATTGTTTTCAGTGAATGGCACATTTCTTACAGCCTAGATTGTTCTGTTTCTTCAAAATATATAAAATGAGAATGAGTCTTACTGCTGAGAGCCCTCTGCTCTCCATCCCCTAGGCAGGAGACTGCTAAGAAGCTTAGTTGTATAATCTCTCTAGCCGTAGTCACAGGACAGACACAGCTTTTCTTAAAATAGATTGACAAGCTTGGTTATTCTTTCAGTCATAATGGAAAAACCCTGCAGCAGGCCTGGCTAAGAGAGGAATCTTGTGGCAAGCAGACTTGGGCTTCGTGGCACTCACTGGCAGCTAGACAGAGATGACACCACATGCATATTGGCAGGGAAGTCCTGCCTCTTCCTGCTTCCTACCACGGAAAGACAACTGAACTGCTCAAGCAGGGACAACACAAACCCTCACAAACCCAGTCTCATGAAATGGTTTGGGTTGGAAGGGGCCTTTAAGATCACCACATTTCAATCCCTCTGCCAGAGGCAGGGGCACCTTCCACTAGACCAGGTTGTTCAGAGCTCCATCCAGCCTGGCCTCGAACACTTCCAGTGTCCAGCCTGTGTTCTAAGAGCTCAAATGCTGTGTGAGTTGTTCTTCATGCATTCTGTGTCATGAAGATGCAGAATCACAAAGATACACAATTTCCAAACAGAGGTGGTATTCCACATTTTCAACTGACTGGATTAAGCCAGCCCAGAGATGCAAACACTAAACCTTTTGGAAGCTGATGCACTTGTGGGAAGAGAGCAGCTCCTTTTGTGGAGAATAAAATCTGACACACACTTGACAGCTCCAGGTGAAGCAAGAGGGCAAATCCCAATTACACAGATAAACCTTCTAGCCAGAGAGAACATGGGAAGCAGCAGTATCTAAACGGTTATCACCACTTGTGTGCAAGCTGGGAAGAGTAAACCAGAGCCAACTGGCCTGGGCTAATTCTTTTAAACCAAACTGGAGTATGTAAGAGAAAAGATGAAAGGGGGATTCTCAAATTTCTGCATTTCAGGGAAGATGTGAAAATGAGCTGAGCCTACCTCACCAAACTCTCTGGGTTCACTAATTTCTCAGTGTCCTGTTTACACTGTGACAAACAGCCAGATTCACTGCCTGCCTGGTGCCACTTTCTCCCTGTAGCGTGAATCTTGAGATGATGAATTTCTAATAATAACTTTCAAACAGGACAACTTCACTTTCAGCTGTATCCCTGGAGAGCTTGTTATGAGCAGTTCTTGAGCAGCCCTAGCTCATGCCAAGAGAAAAAGTTTTCAGCAGTAGTCCCTTAAGGGAAACAGAATGACCTTGGATCCAAACTCAGTGGTCTGTGTTGTTTGGTCACACAAACCCACCCTCCAGCTACAGAGATGATAACAGGCTCTTTTCTGCTGGATAGTAAAGCCAATCACACAAAGCCAGAGCTGCTGGACTATGGAAAATAGCGCTGATGGGAAGAATGGACAATCTGACAATAAAACTCCTCCTCACATGGGACTGTACATGACTAGAAGGGTGGCATGGCATAGAGAGAGAACTGCCTCCCTCCAACAGCTGAGTGATTTCTGCCAGCGATGTCCACTGAACCCAGATCTGCTCAGAGCAAGCCATGCTGCTGCATGTCTCCAAGCAGACAGCCATGGGACACAGGAATGATTGGAGGAACAGCAGCACTGAGCCCGAAGCCCTGTCAAGGAGGTCTTGGGGAGAAGTTTCTGTATCATTTTCTTGCAAGTAAGGATGGCATTTCAATCGAACTGTAGGCCTAATCCAGACCTTGACCACAGCTTCTTCCTCCTCACTGGTATCATCCACTCCCCCAAAAGAGTCTCTAGTAGCTGTGACAGAAACAGACACGTTTAATTTTCTTCTCTACATAGTCATCTTGCATTAAGGGAGAACATTGCATTCCCTGCCTTAGAAGAAAAGCAACCCATCCCCCCTAGGGTGATACCTTACACTGTACTAGGAAGCTTCTTGGGAAATCTATACAATGTATTTATCAGTGTTTTCTGCTTATTTTATAGCCTGACTTGCAGCCTGAATATTTTGTCAGCCTATATATATATTTTGTCTCTAAAGAGAAGAGATGGGTTTTGTTTCCCCGTTCTGCAGCACCATCCCCCGTGACAATAGCAGGATAGACGTAGCACTGCTTTGAAAGCAGTCATTTATCTGCTCGCTGCAGAGCAGCAGGGGGGAGGGGGAAGAAGCCAGTGCATTTGATAAAGTACAATACCATCAAACCAGCACAATACTGAGCACAGTTACAGAAGAGAGCTCTTTCCAATAGTAATACAATTCTCAGATGCATTAAGCTTTTTTCCTGTCTCTACCTAACCTGAGGCTAACTGAGATGGATGTCATTCATACAGTATTTGCTTAGGGGTCCCTATAGCAACCATTGCCATAGTACCTACAGCCATCACAGGTCAGTTAGACAGAAGGCTGAGATGGATGGAGTCTTCTTTCCTTTTCCTTTATCTGGTTAGACTTAGTTTGGCTCTGGCATAATTTTTTAGACTACGTAAAAATATCACTGCAGTGGGAATGACTTATCAAAGTATGCACTGCAGACCCTGATGGTAACAGAAGGGCCAGAAGAAGATACAGATAGCAATTGTACCTGATGTTACTAAAGGACGTGGAACCTCCAAGAAAATCTTCAAAGGGAGTATGTTCTTGGGCAATACATTGGCAACAACTGAACACAGCCAGTAGTTAGGGAAGTTCTTAAGGACTGTTCAACTTCAGTTGCCACAAGAACTGGGCTGCAGGTTCAGGACCACCCTTCCCATTGACATAACAGTCATAACAGTGTATGACAGACTGTACTCCTGGGTCCAGGTCCCGGTGGTATTGGACCCTACAACTACTTTGTCTGTCTTAGGCTTTTAGGGAATACAGGTGAAACAGGTGAGTTTCTAGAATGACATTTCTCTGTCTGATAGCTCTTTCTAGTCTTTGGCAAAATAGGACAGGAAAACTGAAAGTCCGCAAAGTTTCCATTTACCTGATCTGAATCATTGACTGTGATCTTCAGTCCCCTTAAGATTTCACCCTCCGGGGGATGCTCGTACATGGTCAGTTCAAACCTGTTCTGGGGACCATTTTCTCCATAGAACGTTGGTGGATGGTTGTTGAGGTCGACCACCCGTATGGTCACCATGGCAAATATGTGCTCAGGGGTGTCACCTTCCTGACTGATTTCTGATGCCTGCAGCAGGCAGGAGGAAGAAAAGAATGATGAGGGTGTTTTCTCTTTCTTTAAATTCATGTTCAGGTATTATTCCACATGTACAAAGCACTCTAACACACTAACTTGTAGGAAGATTCACAAACTTAATGTTTCTCTTAAACCTCAGTCCATTTCACACTGAAGTTTAAGATGATTAGAAGATTATGGTAATAAACCAGTCCTAAGAAACCCCTAGTTGATTCTCCTTCTAATTTTGTGATCTTAGTAACTCTAGGTGAAAACAGTTCTCTAAAAACAAATAATCCAATAGACACAAGGTAACTGCTTGCCTAAAGTGTTGATAGAATAGAAAAGGAAGACAATGTTTAAATTTGCTGTGGTACCACAAGCAGATCATTGTCTCATTGCTGCAAGGACTGCAGCCTTGAATACTGTGAGAAAAACTGTACTTGTGGCATTTAGGTAAATATTTGAAAACGTTTTTTTTTTTTTTTTTTGAGATTTAGTCTCTGATTCACAATTCTGCTGTGATGTTTAGATAAGCTTAATTTAAAGTGGATATAGTTGACACAAAAACGTTTTCCTAGCTTTTCTAGGTATTTTTCTTGGTATTTTTCTGAACCAAAAGATCAAATCTGTCTGGAGTTCAACAACTGCAACGTGCAGCCTGTTTCACTGGATTGAACCTAAGGCATTTCTTCTGCCAGGACAGAAGCTGGCTGATAACAACAGCTATATCTAACATGCCTTTTTGCTCAAAGGGCTCAAAACCAAAGGCACTAGTCTGGCAACTGAGGTGCCTGTCACTAGGTACACTGGGTAATATAACACCCTTTTGGTTCCTCTAACACATTTTGCAGCCTGCATGAGCTTTTGGTCACCACATACATAATTAGGAGATCAGAAACACTTGCAAGGCTTTAACCCATTCTTTGTCTGGGGAGCAGTAGCAGACTGCAGTGAAGCAGAGCTGACAGGAAGAAATGGTGCCTGAGTTTAACTCAGCCCCTGAGAATTCCATGTTCTCCCAGGTACAGTGCACTGCTTGAGCCCAGGAGGAGCGAGTGCCCCTGGGGATGCTACCCACTGGTTCTGGCAGTGTGCAACCCCTCAAAGCTGCCCGTAGCCAGTATTGTCCTTACCACAACAATAATATGCATTTCCAATATGCTGAAGAAAACTGATACCGTCTTCACAATTTAATTCTACATTTTTAAACACTTTTTCTTTAGAAACTGCTTAAAATAACGCAGCCTGTCACGAGCACTGGCTCATCGAGGTGTTAGCTCATGGAGGTGAAAGCACGTATTTGTATGTGGCTGATCAGTGCCTCAGGAGTGGATGCTGATATGACACTGCATGATCTGTCCCAGTCCTATTACTAATCATGGATTTGACTGTTACCTATCTCATAACATGGAGGTTTCAAGACATTAATTCCCAGTTTAGCAATAAAATCTGGAAACACAGAGAACAGGTTATCTATGGACTGTAAAGGACATTGATTCTCTAGCTTCAGAGATGAAATTAGGACAAGATGATTTCATTTGAAAGAAGTAATTTGAGATACTAAATATCCCGACAATAACACCACAACATCACAACAAAAGCAATTAGTTTGGATTTATACTATCTGGCACTCTGCTCAAATATAGGAGGTAGTTTCTGAAACAGGTAAGGTCAGCTATAAATTGAACAATTTTAGACAATCATGTCTGCTCATGGCATTTTAGACCAATAGTCTTAAAGTGGCCACAGTACCTACCTTAACTTTTAGTTCATACACTTCTTTCTTGAGCTGATTTGGGCTTTTTGTCACAGAAATGGCTCCAGTTGTGTTGCTAATTTCAAATGAACCTTCACTTCCTGCAATGAAACCAAGATGCTCTGGTTACATGCCACACTTTCTTTCTCTGAAAAAGCATGAGCAAATCAACTGTACCCTTCATTAAGCACATCTTTGCCCATATGTGTATCCATCTCTATCAGTAGATCTGAAGCCACTCTTCAAAAATGAAGCATTTCTGTGACTGGTCACAGTGAGATGAAAACACAGATGAGGGCCAAAAAGGGTTTCCTCCCCTAGAAACGGCTCAGTGGAGTTCTGCCCTTATAGGCAACTATCAGCATTTTCCTCTTCCCATCCTGGTTGGGCTCCCCTCAAGCCTCAGCATCCAGGCGTGCAAATTTGGTATTAATTTTTATTATGCTGTCTTCTTTGTATGCTGGTTTAGACAAATACAGACATTTGTCATTGTAATTAGCAAATGCATAATTAAGTCTCTGAGAAACAAGAACATTTCTCTCACTAATATCAGCTAAGGTGAGAAGTCTGACAATCTGCCTCGAAGAAACATAGTCACTTTCTTCAGACAGCATCTCTAGAGAAGCATCTTCTGGTCTTAAACATTCCGTTGTTAAAAAAAGCTTTCAGCCTATTGCAAGGCTGTCCTGAACAAAAAGGGTTTATTGGAGTATCTGGGGTAAACCCCAAGGTTTCTGCACTGAGGCAGAGTCTGACACAGGCAGGACATGCTGCAGGCTGACTTTGCTACTGCCACCCAGCTTCCACTGATCTGGAGAGAATACCAGTTCCAGGCAGCAGGTGCTTGAGATTGGTAAATTTGTGCTGAAGCAAAAGCCAGCTCACAGAGAGGCAGCAGTGTCTCACCAGGGTGTCAGGAACCATCTCACATCACAGCCGAGGGCAGGCGGATGCCCAGGAAGGGCAGCCCTGCACGCTACCTCATGTACAGCATTGGCCACAACCTGTGCTTTGTGGCAGAGTCTACCATGGAAAGGAAAAGAGAGGAAATCCCTTTAAATGTAGGAGATCAAGCCTTCAGAAATAAAGGATGATGACCTGAAAGCCCAGTAATTTTTCTTTGTCTCAAACTCATTTCCAATGCTGATTTTTAAACCATCTGATAGTATCCTCTTTTGCTAATACCCACAATAACTGCAACTTCATTAAAGCACTCTAGACACAACATTGAACAGATATTGACTCACAATACCCAATTATTAAGACACATTGGCCTGCAAAGTATGTTCTGACTGAGAAGAAGCTTAAGTCAATAGTGTTTGCAAACCACCATACTTCATGTTATTGTCTAGTTATCCCAGGGAAATTGGTAACCTGGAGTATGTGTAGCAGTAGGTGTGTTCCTCCATACAGCACATTCAGAGGATTAGAGCATTTCCTATTATTATCCCACGCTCCCTGGTTAAGAAATGCTTATTAAGAACAAACAATTTCCTATTTGCTGTTAGTGTTTTCTTGTCCTTTGACATCCCAGCCTGCAGTTACTGGAATAATGGCTTGCCAAAAATAATGCCAGTGTCTGAGGTGCAGGGGCAGACACCTGTTGCAATCTTTTGTTCTCTGTTTTTCAACTTCCTATGCACTAAAAGCATATTCCCTTTCCCTCTTTTCCATTTCACACAAACAAAATCCTTTGTTAATGGGCGTGAGAAAAGCCTGTTCCCCATTAACTCAAATTTTGTTCTACTTATCTGTCATCCCCTTCCATCTTCCTTTCCCACTCTTTCCTAAACACTTACCTTTTTTTTTATCCCAGAGAACCCTTTTGGTCCTTCTCTATTTTCTTTGGAAATCTCATATCTTTCCTCATTAATCTTATTTCCCTTTGACATTTTCTGTGGTTCTTCTGCCTTCACTTCTTCTCATTACTTAATTTCTCCCTTGTTTAGCATATTTTCATCCTACTTACTTGTTTTTGCTCCCCATTTTGCACCTTTCTTACCTTTTCTCATTTTCTATCTATTGTCTTCTGCAACCCTTTTTTCCTCAATGTTTCTGCCTTTCTTTACCTATCTATTCCCTCACATTAAGAAGGAATCTCAGCATGGGTCTCATCCTACACCAATACAAAAACTCAGCTGTGAGTATCTCTCTGTTCTGGCTGTTTAGATCACATAACAAAATTAAGCACTTACTCCATAGCTCTGCAACTACACCTCAGATTTCTCTTAGGAAGTTTTGGGATCTTTCACACCTGTGAGCTGGGGTGCCCAGTTGGGAAGACTTGTTTTGGAGGAAGAGAGTATAAAAACCATAAAACCTAAAGTTGTCGCCTGGAGTTTAGTTGCTCTAAGTTGTTGTCTTCACCACCTAATGAATCATCAATTCAGCTAAGTTTCACATTTATGCTGTTAAAAGACGTGCGACAGACACTCTCAGAATAGCTGATGGTAAGCATTAATATTCTGATAACATCTGTTTTCTTCCACTTCAGTGTACAGCCAGTGTCTCTTCATTGGTAAATACAGTTTCTTCCAAGAAATCAGAGGTTTGACTGTTTCGCCACTTTAATCACAGTATTAATAAAAATATCCCTCCAAATGCCATGTTTGGGTCTCCCAATGAATTATCTCACCTCCTAGATTAAGAGATAGAGGTGCTCAGAAGAGTGACTGCATCTCCCTTTATGTTTTCTGAAAAGTCAAGCAGGCTACTGATGCCTAACAAATCAGCAACATTAACAGCTCCAAGCGCAGTTCTGTGAAGAAGATACTAAAACTCACTGAATTGAATCTTGGCTATTCTCTGGTAGACAGGGCCCTGAAGTTGTTTGAGGTACCTAACATTATTTCCTGAGATTTTGTTTCAGGTTTATTAAACTCTAGCATATTCTAGTCTAATTTAATGGCAGATCTAGTTTTGAGTGCCCTTCAAATTTCATATAAGACAAGCCTACTCACCATTCACAATGCAGTAATGAATACTGTTAGGCTTTCCTCTGTCTCCATCAAGAGCAACAACAGTAAGGACCTCAGAGCCCTGGGGAGAAATGGGAAATCACAGTCTGTGTGCCGAGATCACAGCAGTGAAATTGCAACTGCACATTAATAAACTGAAATTCTGTAACTTTCTGCAGTGAAGTGCTGGGGGCAGAGTGGGTACTTGTGCTTGTGCCATACAGGGAACACAAAAAGGGCCAGTGCCCACTGCTCTGGGTGTGAAATGGCTGCAGACCCTGCATGGCCAAGGGTGCCTCAGCCCTGAGGGCTGGCTGATCGCAGGAATAGTTGGAAGTTGTGGCCAAGGACACCTGCCTGGAGCCACAGATGTGGACAGAGGATTTGGAGCAGCCAATCTGAAACCCAAAGTAGTTTGGGTTAGTAGTAGTATAGTTTGGGATAGTACCAAGATTCCCTCTGGTTGCTTCTGTGTAGGCTCCTGTGCCCCATGGCCACACAGCGTGCTGAGACACAGGCAGCTGCCAAGGAGTCACGGGTCACTTTGGTCCTTCCTAATTAAGTTCAGACAGGCAGTAGAAGCAAACAGAGATCACAAAGCAACTTGGCCCACAGAACATTTAGGGCATAAAATTGTCATGAAAATGATGGTGATTTAACTGCCCTTAAACCTTCACTGTCTGTCTTTCTGCACAAGTAACGTGGCCGCAGGCCATATGCACAGAATTTGTGTACTGGGGACCATTTGCTCATGTGACTGCTCCTATCAGCTCAGGGGGATGATGGGTGTCACATTAAAATGTTCACCCAAGTGGCAATGAGCTGTGCAATTCAGGCCTCTGAACTAAAGCGTTACTGTTTGGGGCTGCAAAACCAGGGAACATTGAAGTAACTGTCAGTGAATCACAAATGGCGACAAGGAACATTTTCATGACAACCCTTGAGTGAATTTTTCAAACAAGAGCAAGGCTCTGTTAGAGCAACTGGAAATACAGAACTGTATTTATTATTGTTTGTGCTGGAAGCAGCAATAAAATCTGCCTACTGGGCAAAATGCAGTGCAGTCCCTTTGAAGGTGACAGAGTACGTGTAAATCCTGACAACTCAACCAGGGACAAAAGAAGCAGGTTTACAAAATTAACACCAAATGTGCAAACACACTAAAATCAGCTATTGCCTCTTTCTCTGTGGAGTTCACTGTCATGGCAAAACCCACATTGGGAAGTAGTGATTCGTGCTTCCATCATTATATCATAATGGTGTAAGTTATGAGCTCAAGCTGGATGTAATTAACATTTATTGATTCCCATTTCCATAGTAAACACTAACTCCTGTGTGCACCTGATAGTTATTTCAAGATCTATATGTAACTATGCAGAATAAATCAATATACATAATATCACTCATTCTGAACACCTGCGAAGTACACGAGCATTACTTCTCTGCCCTGCTGAAATGTAACAGCCTCTGCAGTGAACTGCAGTATATAGTCATGCACGGGCTGCAGTGTACATTTCTGGACAGAAAGGTAAGACACAATCTTTCCTGAAACTCAAGGGAAGGTCAGATGAACAGAGTGCAATCACACTGCTAAACTGATCAATAGCCTAATGTCAGGTAATTTCATGGGTAGATACCATTTCTTGTCCTATATATGAAAAAAAAAATTAATTAAATCTTATGTGTCAGGGAGCAAGCTGATCCATACACAACCATGTCACTGCTTAGATACAGAGAAAACTCATTACTTTGCAGCTTCAAGAATATGTGGCTGAAAATAACTGGTTCTCCTAACCACGTCCTTGCTTGACAGATAATCTGGTTGTGTCTAGGCCTAGGAGGTCTTCCTGGCCCATTCTGCCTAACTGGCCATCACTGAGCAGAAAGCGTCCTCCATTTTGGGGATGTCAGGGTTGCTTCTCCCCAGGTGATGTCCATGGGACAACACAGAGAGTCTGGAGTATTTGGGCGTAAACTCTGTCCGTACCTTGTACAACCAACTGTTGGTACCAGGCTGATCAGAGATAGAAAATAAAAGCACCGTGAGACCACCCAGCAAACAGACACATGAAGGCTTCTACCATGATGTGTTCAGGTGAGGTGACTGGCATCCTGCCTAAACCTTCAGCCAAGTGCCTCTGGAGGTCTGAGCTACAGAAGAGCTCTTAGTCACTGTCTGGGCTTAGACCAATGTAAATAGGCAGAATCCTTTTTGACTTTAATGAAAACAACAGGAAGCCTTGCATGGCAAATTCGCAGTAGACATAAGTAAGAACAAATCTGGGATTTGGTCAGTTCATTTCACCTAGGAACCAAATCAGAGTTTAGGTCCCATTTCCAGTAAAGCCTGTGCTAGAAACCTTAGGACCGTCTTGACTGAGATGGGAAAGGCTGCACTTGCTCTCCCATAGATGAAAACCAGAACTTACTGCGAGCGTGTCCTCATAGACATATCCATAGTAGGGAGTCCCGATGAACATTGGAGGAGTGTCCTGAACATCCACCACATTGATAGTAACTGTTGTTGTGGCTGAAAACACTTTGTTGTCTCCCCTGAGCTTCCCACCACCATCCTGGAAAAAAAGTCATTGTCAGATGCCTGCTGAAGCATGCCTGCAAATCAGCTTAGGCATTGCATGGACCTCATGAGCCTTCAGCAGCACAGTTCCAGGAATCCTTTCTGTCTCTCAACACACCGATTAATCTGTGCTGCCCTATTCCCTTCTCTTTTCCATTTCTCCTGCTCGCTCTCTGATTAGGAAGACAGCTTGCAGTGCCTCATAAGTAATTTCTTATATTAAAAGTGATTGAGCCAATATATGCAGTCATAAATGATCTTTACAGAGGGGAAAGGGAATTCAAGGGTTTTTTTCAGGAAAAAAGAACGCTAGAAACTGATGCAAAAAGTTAGCGACCAAGGTCTACAACTTTTCATCCCACATACAGTCTTGTCATGAACAAAAGACAGTGCACAGCAGCATGGCAGTGCATCTCTAGGGGCAAATAAACAGCGTACACGCTCGAAGTCTCCTAGGAACTCCTATGTGATAAAGTGCAAGCACAGAGGAGCTGTACAGCCAAAACCTGTGAGGTAGTCACACTGTGCAAACAGTCTCTGGGGACTTGGCTACAACCAGTTCTGCATGATGGATACAGCAGAGCCAATTAGGAAGACGACTCGCTATTTCAGAAGCTTTTAACACCCTCAGTCTCAGAGCACCAGCTGTAGGTCAGTAGTCATGCTGGTGTGTAAGAGTGTGAATTGTTCGACATGTCTGCAGTACTAATTTTAAACATGCCAATTTTTGGAAAATATACACTGATTTTTTCTTCCTTACTGCCCCAAAGGCAGAAATTAAGCCAAATTTTGTTACTTCTCCTCAAATGAACTTTGGCTAAAAAATACATGAAAAGGTCCATACACTTTGCAAAAAATATGAGAAACTCGGAGTCCCCATAAGTTACAGCAAAATTGCCTTCTTTCCACCCATGTGAGTCTGTCTGTGTGACAGGTCCCTGCAGGATTGTGAGAGACTTCAGAATCTATAAACTTTTAATGCCTGTTATGAATCCTCAGCCAAGTCACAGACACAGCGCTGCTGGGAAAGACAGGCAAGAAGAGATGTGCAGCAATATTTGCAGGATTTAAATAAGCTCCTGCCATGAGGCAGCAGAGAAGTGAAAGAAAGAAACATCCACAGATATTTCCAGAAAAGAAATCCATCACTTGTGCTGTGCTGGGTCTAGCTGTGCCCTGTGTCTTACGGAGGGTAATGACTGTGGCCCATCTGCCTGCCAAGGGTTTGTCCTTGTGGGGGTGGGGCTGTGCCCTGGACAGCATGAGGAGCCCCGAGCTCACAGGCTGATGCTTCCTGGATCCAGGGCTGGATACACTAGCCCTTTACTTCTAGGTGAGCCTCATGACACAGCTGACATGAACAAAATGTGGGAAACCCCATCCCAAATCCTCCAGATGTTGCTCAGCAGCAGGCACTGGTTACCTTTCCTCCCTCACCTTTCCATGTTACCCCCCACGCCTCCCGTTGTTACAGCAGGAGTTACTCTGCTGCCTTCATGTTTCAGCAGCACTTGTATTTGAACTTATTGGTCCCACTCAAACACAGCACCCCACCTCTCCTAGTCTCACATAAAAGCCTTTTACCTTGGCTACGACAACAACAAAATGTGTCCTCGATTTCTCATAGTCCAGGGTGACCCCTGTTTTGATGCGCAGGACACCACTGTGACGGTCTATTGTAAACTTATTAGCATGGATGTTCTAGAAGAAAATAAAAGAAGAAACAGCCAGAGATTACAGGTATGGAAATAAGATTGCCAGAGGGATTCATCTTTTATTTCATCTGCTAAGGGAGAAGACTAGAATAATGATACAGTTTGGGTGAATAATGTATTTGATGAATTTCACCTCTGTGTGTTTATGAACAATTCATGAACCAACCACAAGTCTCTCATTATTCAGAATAAATCAGTTACTTGTAATGTAGATATTTTTAATCTTTTAGTATTTCATTGTGAAAACTTAAACTTTGGTTAACTCAGTTAATTGCATGGAAAGAGGTAGGGAGACTTAACAGAAAAAAAAATGAAGGGAAAAGGAAGAAAAAAAGAAAAGGTGTTACCCCTTAGTGTTTCAAAGTTCTACTGGTTTAAAAAAAAAGCAGGAAAGTTGCATGTAGAGATTATTGTCAAACACAGTGCTGGTCTGGTGATTTTTGTGACGTACAAACAAAATCTAAAAGACACCTGATTTTAAAAGAGGCCTAAAAAACGGCTCCCTCCATTCTTCTGAACTGGAGATATCTGTACAAACACCTCTATTCCTGTATCCAGACACAACGGCCACTGTCAGATAATCTTGGCCATTCCAGCAGACGTCATCACCTGCCTGTATCAGACTTGCGGAGAGGTTTTTTCTGTGCAACCTGAGAATTCTCAGAGACTGTGCCCAAAAAAATGGCAAGATTTTTTCAACAAATACACATATTTAGTATCCTTTTTGCCACACAAATATATAATAAACTAGACATTGAATTTTGAATTTGCTGTCCCTTGGTTCATAGACTATCAGCTCTCTGGAAAAAGCCCTGTGCAAAATTGAATCCTGCACATGGATCATAATTTGTGAAATCAAAGCTACATTTCAACAAGGCACTCAGGGTGTTCTTTCATGGTATGCCCAAGCTCTTAACAGGATCAGCTTTAGTGCTATGTAAATATCTCCTAACTTGTCTCCATATTCATATCCAAAATTAAATATTGCAACAAATTTGCTTTGTTTTTTTGTTTGCTTTTTTTCATGTTTTCTGCAGATAATCTGGATGAAACTGCCCGTAGGAAGAAGGAATTTGAAGGACATAATGCAAAAAGTTGCCCTTGTGGCATGCAGAAGATCTATAATACAGAATTCAGCTTTAAATCTGGATCCCTTTCAGTTCTTCACCAGTGGGCAGCAACTGAAAGGCTGGTTTCAGGCGGTCACTGCTTTGTCAGGGAGATGATTTAGTACCTCCCGTTTCGCACTGTGATCCAGGTATCAATTATGCACCAGCCTGCTACACTAAAGCACACATTTGGGTTTCCAGTGTGTTTTGCTTCCTAAAGAAAGCTATTTCATGCTTTAGAAATCCCATAAGCATACAAGAATACTAGCTAATCTTGCTCTCCCTGTCAGTCCAAAGGAAGGGCCAGTAAGAGCCCTGCCACGAGGGCTCCTGCTGGCAAGCACAGGAGTGTCAGTGGCAACTCCAATTCCCCTTCCTGCCTGCTGGACCACCCTTGGCTGCTTGTAGTCAGACCACATCCCTTCTGCCAATACTTATTTTCTTTTTTCACAGTACAAAATTGGCCCTATAGGCACTAGCAGCAGGCTCAACCCCCCAAATCTTTTTAAAATCTGCTTTCTGAAGTCTCATTTAATGAGAGACGATTTGTGAAGGTACAGCCAATACTTTACCTGCAAGAAGTAGGTGATGCTTCCTCCAGAACCAGTGTCTTTGTCTATTGCCTCAATCTTAAAGATACTGCTGCTGGAGGGAGTGTTCTGTGACCAGAAAGAGTTACCAGAGTCATATAGAAGCAGAAAACCAGGTGAGTTAAAAGAAATGAAAAATGAGCATGCAGGGAGGCAGAAAAAGAGAGTGATGGTAGAAAGAATGTAAAGGCACCGAGGGAACCGAAGGGCAGAAAGGAAAGAGGGAAGAGGTTAAAACTGGAAAACAAGAAGAAAGAAACACTTTGTGAAATAAAAATAACAGAAAATTTTATCTGAGACAGGGTGTATCCTATTCCCACTGTAAGCAATTCTAAAAACTCACGACTCACATTTTGGAGCTTACCCCAAAATAGTGCACCATAAGTACTGACAGACTTATTCCCCAAGTTTGCAGTGAATATTATGTATCTACCTAAACCAAAAGAATGCAAGTTCATCCTGCACAGCTTATTATTTTATTGAAAGCATATTAGCCCCTCTTTACATCCCACTGAAGTGTATTTCCAGTATGCAAAGGAACTTCACCAACCTCTGGGACTTCGACTATGTAAGGTGTATTGATGAACTCTGGACTCTCATCATTGGCATCCATGACAAGGATCCTGACTTTTTCAGAAACCTGGAGTAGAATATGAAGAACATATTATGAGTCCCATTATTTATGAATCCTATTATCTCCTGTTTACAGAGGTTTCCAGGGCAGTTGTGCCTGTAGGATGCTGGAACCTCACAAACATTTCTTGTAACAGTCTCAATTAATTTGTTTGAGATGAGGAAGAGCTCTAGATTTATCCAGTCTTGTGGATAAGAAGAGGGTCCCACTTTTGTGGTATCTCTAGTGAGGAAGCCCACATCCTCCTACTGGCAGACTGCTATCCTGGCCGTGACAGCATCAGTCTGTAAATTGAAAATGCCAAGAAAATCTGTGGAAGTAGGACTGGATGCTCAGTGCCTCAGATAAGTCCTTAATTATTAGATGTGAACAGAGCTTTATCTAGCAGCAGACAAGGGAACGCCCACCACCTTAGCCTAAGCAAATCTTCTTAACGTCATGCTAGAGAAACACTGTGGGGGTGGGGGACAGGCAGCTCTTGGGTGCCCAACACTAGTTCCTATAATGTCACACATTTCTCCAAAAAGCCTCCAGATCTTAGGCACAAATCCTACTGTGCTGGCAGTGAAACTTCATAGGAAGCTGCTGTAATTCTGCAGGCTGCTAAGTCAGTATTTCAGCTCACACTACCTTGTAATTATCTTCAAATAGCTGAGCAAGGAGATGAAGTGAGACTTGAGTGAGTTCAGTGGCTCTTGAAACAGGACGTAAGACTCTAATGAGATTAAGTTTTCTGATCAAATGAGATGGTCCCTTTAAGGTAATTTAATAGGAGTAGGTATGTGAGGAAAGACAGTTTGACAAGATACATCATAATTAAATACTTACTGTACTCAGGCCATCTGAAATACTGACAATAACTTCAATCTCATCTTCCTTCTGTAAATGAAGAAAATTCTTTCATTAGAGAGATGGTGTTTGTCCTGATTGGAAAAGGGAGTGCAGGTTTAAACATGGCTAGGCAGGGAGATGAAAGCAACAACTAGTACCACAAAGCAATCCCAGCAGAGGCCAGGAAGACCCCTCAGAAGCTCCAGCCACAGGCTCCTTGAACCTTCTGTGGATACTGTCAGGAGATGGTTGCTCTGGTAAAATCCTGTTGCTTCTTAAAGAGCTAATGAAAATCAGTCACCTTTTTCAAGAAATGTTCCCTAAAATGGCACTTTGGTACAAAATTCTTCTGTCTCAGTATACAGAATTTTAAAGGGTTTACCAAATGTTGTGTAAGCTTCTCTGTGAGGAGATAGGAAGGGTTCAATGCCTGTGTTGCCAGAGTAAGGCTGCCTTAGGTATCTTTAACCAACATGGTTACATTGGCTAAAGGGCTGTGATGTGGTAGAGGAGTGCAAACACTGCTTGCACAAATTTCTACATCTTCCTAATGACAGGAGAGTTCCCTGCCTGAGGATCTGATGACTGTTGCTGCCCCTAAGCTGATGGGGTGTGGGTGGGGGAAGATAGAAATAAAGAATAAACTTCTCTTTTGACAAAAGCTGGACAGACAGCAGCTGAAACATTTGATAGCAATGTTAGTGGCAAAAGTCAAGTGCAATGCAACATGATGAACAAAGTGTAATGTCTTAGAATTGCAAAGTATATTACATGCTTCAGGGGCAAATAAACTGGCGTTGTCCCTCAAAGCCTCAGGTCAAATTAAACTGAAAGAAATTCCACAAACACCTGGCGTGGTGCCATTTGATTGTACCTCTCTGTCAAGCTCCTCGATCAGAGTAACATTTCCAAGGTTCTTGTCAACAGAAAAGTAGCGTCTTGATCCAGCTTCATAGGTCAGGTCATATGTCACGGGATCTCCTTCTGGATCAGTTCCATTCAGAGTGTACACATGGGTACCTGAAAAATTGATATTCAACAGCATTTGCCTGTGGTTACTTCAATCAGTGAGTATTTCACTGGTCTGTTCCTCAGGAACTTGGCTACTCTGCAGCAGGAAAAGGTTTTGTCAATCAAACCCACTTACTGGGAAATACGGATAAGCAGACAGTTAACAGTCCTGATGGCAACTTTTCAGCCAACTGGTTAAACTGAGTTTATCAGTGCTGGTTTCTGTTACTTCAGGCTCTTCCCTGTGGGGCTGCACCCAGGTCAATACTGTTCATATCCAAGGTTTTACATAGGTGACAAGCTCTTGGCCAGCTCTCAGCCCAGGTGAGCCAGAAGTGATGCTGTTGTACAACTGGGTGACAATCTCAGCAGTACCAAAAGGCCCTCACAGACCTCTTCTTTGTGGGAGCAACAGAATGCAAACTAGCAGGCAGAGAATCTGGCAATCTCCCTTCAAGGAGAACTCCCCCAGGATGGGACCCAAGCTCTGGAACTCAGGACGTGCAAGGACGTTTTCGTACTTTCCCACTTTCACAATTAATTGATGCAAAAATCTTCTTTCCTACTTCACTCCCACTCATTAGCTCTCATTAAATTCTTTGCTTGACATACCCACTCATGCTCACACCAGTTAATAAATTTTTCAAACTCATCAGTGTATTTCCTTCAGAAGATGGAGAAAGAGATTGCTATTTCTGTTTTTAAACATTGAGAAGTTGGTGTCAGTTTTTCCAGTAAACTGACTTTGTGTATTACAAATGGTAATTCCTGGGGGAGTTATAACACCCATATTTTCAAAGCATGGTGAGAGTGTTTATTAGCATTATTTTTTAAACTTACATGTCTGTCATTCTACTGTGCTTTAATACCTTAATCCAAATAACTTCAAGCAGTTCACAAACACCAGTTAATCGAGCCTGAAATATAAACCGCTGTTGTTGTTTCCTTCCAATCCACTGTGCCTTGGGTAAGTTACCTGAGATATTCAAGGTGCAGTGGTTAAGCACAGAAACTGCTTTACATCTAACAAAGCCCTCTGCACTAGAAATACTGTAGCCAAGTGACTCACTGGGTACTAGTGAGTTTCGCTTGTGCATGCAACCCAAATACATGACAGAAGGACCCCTGCTAAGAAAGTTAGCATAAAGTTAAGGAAGAGCACTAAGACTCTTGGTTTTGAACTACTCTGGCCCTGAGTTTGAGAGATTTTTAATTCAGTACTCAAAAGTGATAATGTTTTTCTCATCTCCTCTCTTCAGTAGCATAGGCCACTGACCAGATCTGTAAGCTTGTGTTTGATTCTAGAGCTTTGCCCACACCACTGACAGGTCAGCTTCTCAAAGGTTTCCTCAGTTTTGCAGGGCAACGTTTTGGACCTCATTTGCTTCTTCCTTGGCATGCAAACTGTGAAGCTGGTCAGGGGCCTTAATGGACATGGGACATCCAGCCATCAGTGGTGATATTTGGAAAGCATGGCTGTCTTCTTGTCATAGCAGATTATACCAAACCATGTGGAATCTGCTCACTTATGAGTAACCTCTCTTATGATAATTACCAGGGCAATATTTGGGCAACTTTGTACAGAAAAATGTTTACATTGCAAAAACCAATGCACCCACGAGAGCACAAAAGAGAGACCTTGTTACGAGCTGGTTCAGCCAGCCAATAGATAATCAAGACTTGCAAAACAGTTCACGAAACTACAAAACATTTTCCTCATTTTTCTTGTAATTTTCCTACAAAAGAGAGGGGAAAACAACAACGTATCTGTAACTATGATCCCTGAAAATTATTAGGGAAAGACAATGAACGGTATGATGAGACATTGTACATTCTGATTGTAACAACTTTCTAAGCACAAGGAAATGAAAGGAGAGGGATTAACTGGGATTGATATAAAATAGTGTCCTGAAAGGACACCTGCTTCCTGATACAACTATCTATATAAGAGACAGAAATTTGAAAACTGTGGAGGGTTCTGCAGCAGCAGCACTGACTCATTTATTCTTGTTTTTCAAAAGCTTTGTCTTAATATCACAGCTGGGTCCAATTGGAGAATTAAGGTGTAAATTGTCAGGATTTCACTGACATTGTTATAAATATAGTGCTTTTTTGGTCATTAGTTGTTTCTACTTCTCAGTTGTTTTTCCGCCCTTCTTACTAACTTTTCCTGTCCCTTGCACTTGACATACTGCTGGCTGTCCTGCCTGTTTCTAGCTTGTATGGATGTCTGCAGCAGCTGCTGAGAAGTGCTCTCTGTGCTGTGGAGAAACAGGATGGACACCACATCTGGGCTCTCTTGGAGCCCAAGAGCAGCCACCAGGCACAAGGTCTCTGCTGTGGCTGTGGCTGCCCTGAAATACCAATACTAGCAGTACACAAATGCAAACCACTCCTCAGGGGGCACAGGGCTGGAGAACAGACTGGGAAAGTTTATGTGAACCCATTTGAACGTGGGCTTGCTCTCTCAATCTCACAGTTTCCTTTCCTACATTATCTTAGAATTTTCTTATAAGGAAGACAGGTACTTTCTTGCTGCTAAATGTGAGAAGAAACATTGATATTGGTACAGACTGAGGTTACTGAGCTTTCTGAGCAAGTAATGACAGACTTCATTGATCTTTACACTGGACTGTTTGCTTTTTAGCTAGAGCTGATGCTTCATTTTTTGTAGTACAGAATACTCACATGCCTTTGAAATTAGATTGTGGATCAAAATTTATTTTCTAACTCATTATAATTCCTTATTTTTTTCAAATTGTAATTTCACTGCACAGTACTCTCCATATCATTAACACCCCCAGGAACACTTCTCAGCACAGTGTTAATGCCAATTAAAAATCTGTTCTCAGTGTGCTTCCTCTACTTGCTGAAAAGGAAATAAATGAAATAGACAGCTAAAATCTTATCAGAGGAAACCAAGTAAACAGCCTCTCCCTGTCATAAAAATATGGGAATAGAAGAGTCTTTGCTTGAGGACATGGAAAATGCCATATTTAGAAGAGCTGGATACTGTGAGTACCCAGAGGATGATGCAGGAGGCTGGGACAGGAGAGTCCTGGGGACCTACTGGCTGCTTCCTGCTATGGCTTCCTCCAGTATTTTTCACTCTGTTTTCCTATTGCATCTTAAAAATAATTTGCTCTTGGATCCTGCCACTTGGGCTAAATGGCTGTCTCATGATGCCATTGCTCCATTTTACTCCATTTTTGACTCAGATTTAATCACAGCCAATCTCTGCCCTGGGCTCTGGGGCTGGTTTTGCTTTCTCATTGAAGACACGCTCTCCCTCTCTGCTGTGCAACACTCAGCAATCAGATCTCTTCCCTGTCAGTTAAACAAACCAAGCACATTTTGGGTTCATGCTCAGTCCTGCCGTTGTCTTTCGCTACCACAGCTGACATCTGTTAACAAGATGCTGAGAGGGACAGGCATGGCCACGCTCCCAGGACAAGACACCTCTGTTCCTAATGTCACAGAAAATACTACCTTGCCCAGGGTCGCATGCCTGCTCTCCACCTGTCTCAGCCAAGGGCCCATTTCCCCAGCAGAAAAGGAGATGAACAGTTAGCACAAAGGCTACAGATGGCTGTTTTCACCCCAAGCTCACCCAAGAACAGGGGAGCTCAGGCTCCTGGAGGACATGGACTACACACCATGACTACCCCAAAGCTGGCTCCTTTCCTGTTCACTGCCAGCTACTACTCCTTCCTGACCATGCCCGGGTGACTCCTGCTCCCTCCCTGCACCCTGGTGCACCAGCTGGCTGGCAAAGCACAGACATGGCAGATCAGCAGCCCAAAAGCCATGGCTGCTACAGCAGCAGCTGAAACAAGCCCTGCAGCTGCCAGTGCCTGTTGTGGAGAGACGGGATACAGCAGCAAGTGCTCAGCACAGGGCCTGGCCCATCAGCCCATGGACAGCAGCAATATGTGCCTGCAGCACCCACAGCAACCAACTCCAAGGAGGAGCCATCTGAGTGCAATTTTCTGGTGTATCTGCAGTTTCTGTCAGAAGAATTACAACAAAATTGAAGGCTGTAACACCTGTGAGTCCTCAGAGCATCTCTGTGCAGTGCTTGGCTTTGCAGGGGGCTTTGTTCTGTGCACTGCTGGCACTGCCACAGGGGTGCGGAAGGCAAGCTGTGTTTAACACTTCTGTTCTGGTAGCTCCCAGCTTTCCTAGAGGTGGACCAGGGTGACAGAAACAAGGAAAGAATGATAGGTACCACAGGGGACAAGAAGGCTCTCCACAGTCAGCTGTGAATGATGGGAAGAAATGAGACCAGGAGTGTGTAGGAGCAGGGGAAGCTTGAAGGATGGAGGGATCTAATGGGTCAGTCACCCCGTGGTAGCTGGGTAGCTGGCAGCTGTAGCTTTGATCAGAGAATTGCCACTGTAAACTGGCTTTTAATGGGAGGAGTGCCTACTTGGGGGCAAGGGAAAAAACAGAAAGGAAAATGCCAGGGTGCAGAGATCTCCAGAGCATTGATGATGTTTGGGCTTTGAAAGAGTAATGGACTTAGGCCTTCTGAGTATGCTTCAAGCCCCTGCTCTGCAGCTGTTCCCAGCCCCACTCTGTCCCCACTATGAGGCTTACATGGATTATGAGGTAAGATGAAACAAACAACCTGAAATAGCATCTCACTCCTGCCTTAAGACCTTGATTAGGAGCACACGCACATTTTGTATGTACACATGCAAAGAGCTAATTACCCACCTGGCCTGGCAAACCACAAACCCCAACTGCTATTTCAGTTTATAACTTCCCCCATTCTTCTTTAATCTGGCACTGAAAGGGGCTGCTATTCTGTCCCCTCTTACCTTGAGGGGTCTCATGCCCTGCAGCAATAAATAGGATCTGTGAATCTGCAGATACTTTCAAGCATTTACACAGAGATAGTATTTGCTGGTTTTATGATAACTTACGGTACAATGTATGCAACTTGGTAGATGAGTTACAAGGATCTGTAAATAAGCAAAACTGGACAAGAGAAAAGAAGGTCAAGTAAAGGATGATAGGAGAATGGTAATGAATTTGGTGTGTTCTCACAGCTGCAGCATTGCAATTTCTCTTTCTACAGCCACACAGAGAATCCATCATTTCCTTTCAGTGTTTCCAAATGCTGCATGTCCCTTGCCTACAGATGCCTGGGAATATAACTAACACATAGTACTCTGCCAACCACTTGCAATCTCAGCAGGGCCAAAGACTCTAAAATTTCTGGAGGTTTATTAAAGCTGCTGTCCATGCCATTGCACAGATCAAACACCAGCTGCTGCCAAGAAAAGCATCCTGCCCATGACTCCAAATTTTATGTAAGGACAGAGAAGACCTAATAGCAACCTGCCTATTTTTGCAGCATGTAAAACTGGGTGAAGCCATCCAGAATCAAACATATGGAAGTTTTAGTTCCCCTGTTTTGTCACTGATCATCCTGAGAGACGCCTGCTGGAGCATGGATGCTTGGGACTGCACATGGACATGGGGGACCAGATTCCTTCTCCTGCTTCTGGAGGAGGTCAGAGCAAGTGATGAAGAACAACAGCCTCCTCTGCAGTGCAACACCCACCACTGGGGCCACAGAAAAGGGCCAGCCTGGTAGCCATTTAGCACTGAGCTCTGGCACAGAGCTCTTGCTGTGGTCTGGTGGGAACTCTGGTCCTCTTGCCCTGTACAAAGCTGAAAGCACACCCAGCACTGAAATATCAGTGCTGTTTGTGCCCTTCTCTGCGAATCTCTGCCAAAGCCTCCCGGAGGAGTGGCTGTGCTGACATGGGCAGCAGCAGTTTGCATTGAGCAGGTCTCAAGCAACCATGTTCCAATGGAACTTCCAAAAGTGCTTTCAGAAGAGAGGACCTTGCAGCACTTACAGCTGTTTGTCAAGGTGTTCTGGGAATTAGCCCAAAGGAGCACTGGAAGCTGTGTGACAAAGCAACCTCATTTGTACTTCTCAAAAGTAAGTCTTATCTCTCTTTCTCAAGGGTTTCTACAGGTCTTTTGGAGCTTCCAGAGAGAAGCTGCTTCTCTCTTGTCTTTTAAAGCACATTTATACATCAAATTAGAAGTACAAGCCAGCCAATTTAAACACATGTAAGCACATTCTGGATGAAGCTAGTAGGCAGGAGGCACAGCAGCACTCAAGACAGAGCAGCCTGAGCTTTATCACTGCTGCAAGCAAAGCACAAACTCTCCAGAGACCTCTATGCACCTAGTCTGGTTGCTAATGTTACAAAAGCATGTACAGAATCCCATCACATATATCTCATTATTCTTACTCAGGCTAATTAGGAGAGCACAAACATGGGCTCTGATCCCTCACACTGCTGTTTTGCTGTTAAGGCACACTGTCCTTTTTTTGGCTGCTGGAGCACCAGAGCAGATGCAGTGGAAATTACTGCTGTACTTCACTGCTGCAGGGAGTGCTGTCATCTGAGAGATCATGTGGTGCTGCAGTCCTGACAGGAGGGACATCTTTGCCCATGTTGTGGCTCTGTGCCATCCTTTAGCTCCTCATCCCCACGCAGGTGCCTGGAGGCTCCCGGTGGTGGCAGGGAGAGGCTGGTTCTCTGTAAATGTCTGCGGGCTGGCACCACACCAGGGAGTGGGAGTTGGATGGCAAGCGAGTTGTACTGCCTGCGGTTTCACTGGTGGAGTTGGCAAGCACCACCCCAAACAAACTGAGTTGGGGTCCCATTTTGGGGCTGTCTGGCATTGCAAGCCTCATCTACACTTGGACAAGTGATTCCACTGGCTAATCTAACTCCAGCAATCAGCAGAACCGCAGGGATTGCCAAGACTGAACTAAGTGTGGTTTCCATGAAAATCCAGGCAGAAGTACAGAAAAAATTACCGCTCCTTGGTCTGCCTCTGGCTTTTGCAAGTGCCACTACATTACTACATTAATGTTGGCCTTCAAGCTGAGGTTTCCACCTAAGCTTGACCAAGCTTATAACAAATTCCTGCTGCATCATAAGCAAACTCTTTTTTTTATGTTCGTTGTCGAGGTGTGTCACTTCTACACTATGTGCAGCCTTCTCCCCCTCCTCTTCTCAAGCTGAGCAGGCAAAGGAGAATTTGCTGTTTCCAAATACCCCTCTCCCCACCCTCGAGCAGGCCCAGCATGGGTCCTGGATGACATTAACACCACTGGGTCAGAAATGGAGACTTTGAGCTAACCCAGGCAGCTGCTTCCCAGAGCAGAGTGACCTTGGTCGGGTTTAAGAAGGTGTGGGTGGCAATGTCAGGCTTTTAGATCAGGCTGTATCCTCTGATCTCTCCCTCATCCTGGCCTTCCCCAGTTGCCTAAGCCCTGGTGGGGGTGTTTGGGTGCACCCCCTGTGCTGCCATATCTCTGCTCTCTGCATGAGGCATGAGTAAATGGGTGCTTCAGTACCCAGTTTGTATTAATTAAATATTTTTCTGATTTAGCCTGTGAAAGCTACAGACAAACAGAAGAAAATCCTAAATAAAATCTCAGTGCAAAGTTCAAAGAAAAGATGATGTTCCTCACTTAATATATTTTTTTATATAATTGTTTAGGTGTTAGGAGATTATTTTTCCCCCACAGAAAATATTGATTATAAATCATGTCTTGTTCTTTTTAAACTTTTCTTAGTGTGACTGCAGTTAAAAGAAGCATAAATAGACCTGCTTCAGAGTACTGAAATCTAAAAACTGTATAAATTTTTGGATTTTCAATAAGAGAAAATTAAAGCTTTAAAAAAAATCAGTTATTTAGACAAAGCAATTTTCACTGCAAGTGGCCACATTTTCTACCATTTTACGTAAACATTAAAAATACGTTCTTACTTTTCAATGTATAGCTTGCTTTCATCAAGGCTGAAAAAATTACTAGCAACTAGGCTTTCTTCTCATAAACATTTACAGAATTGGTAAGAAGCCTGTCACCATGAATTTATTTCTGACCTCAAAGGTCTGTGCTCTGAAGCTGTGAATAGATTGGTGGACCAAAAAAAAAGGGAGCTAGAATTCACGTTTTAAATTGCAGCTACAATTCAAACATGTAATTTTAAATTGAGGCCCATTAGAAGCTTGAGAGAAAAACATGTAAGATCACAGCATATAACAACAACAACCTACAAGAAAATACATATGTAATCATAAGAGCAAGCAACTCCAGTTTCACAGTTTAAACATACAAATTTTAATACTGACCAACAGGCGTGTCCTCCGACAGGCTGAGAAGTGCCATGTTCCCGTTTGTGCTTCTGGCTCCATTATCAAAGAAATAGGGGGCATAATTTGCCTGGACTGCAATTAAAACAAAACAGAAGCCAAACAAAAGCATTTTGTAGGTGGCAGTTATTTGGCTGGCTCAGTTATCTGACTCTCAGTAAACAGGAGGTGTTTTGGGAATACTATGAGTGCATAATACACCCAGTTGCAGCAATGGACCTTCGGAACTGTATCTGTATGGATATTTTTAATAAAATTACATGCCTCTGTGCCAGTATTCACACAGCAGGAAATAGAGAAGGTATATAAAAACCTCCAAACAAACAGAAACAAAACAAGTAGCAGGATCTTCCCAAAAAAAATCTCAACCAGTTCCAGACAGCTTCACTGAAAAATTAACCTTTTCAGCTTGCAGTGCTGGAACACCTCTCGCCTACTCTACACATACAGGTCTGAAACTTTCCCAGTGCCTCAGTACCTTACCCAGTATTCTTACTCAGTGTTCTAAGCACATCCTGCCGTAAAATTATGCCTACTACACGAGCAATTAGCCATAATTAAATAGTTACTTACTTGCTGCCAGACAACAGCAAAGTTAAAAAAAAAAAAAACAAAACAAGAAACAACAAATTAGTTGTCATTCTACTGACTGACTGTTAGAGATTCAAAATAGCCCACTTGAAGCAAAACTGCAAGTCTTTAAACACAGAGGGTTACATTTGCACAAGGACCAGTTGCCAAGGAAAATATTTCAGAACAACATTACCACATCAGTAAGGATAACTACAGGATTCAAGGTTATGCTTGTATTCTCCTATATTTTTACTTAACAAAGTGATTATTGTACTCACCCAGGCAAACATGCACCAAACTGAGAAATAAGGAGGGGGTGAAATGCCTTACATGCTTCATCCCACTGAAGAAAGAGCCAACTTCTTCCACGTTTTAAAGGCTTGGTTCTTGTTGGTTTTATTTATTTTTTTTATCTCTCTGAAATGTCCAGGAAAGTGCCCTTCAGACTGATGTAGCAGAGAAATGTGGAAGAGGCAGCAACAGATGCTAAGATGTTAAGCGGATGACACGTCTTAATTTCTGAGGAATTTAAAGAAGCTCCTTCCTACCACCTAATTAGACCAATTACTTTGCAGGGAGCTGTGGGACTCATCTCTGAGACAAGATTTGGAGGAATCAGTGTAACTCTCGTGTTTTGCTGTCGGTACTGTATTTGTGCTGTCCAAACACACAAGTCAGGGATAAGGTAAAGTAGAAATTTGTTTTCTTTCTGAACTCTGTCTTTAATTGTCTAAGCCAGTTCTCTGTTTTTGAGAGATAAAAGAAGTTTATTTTAGCTTTGGTAATCTTGAGAAACTACAAAAGAAGAAAATCTAATATTAGCAAAACCAATAGAAATGATTGTTATCATTTTAAAGAAAACACTTATGATAGCAAAAAAATACACAACATTGCATATTAAAAATGCAGAAATAAAAATGTTCTTTTTAAGAGTTGGCCTGATCATTTAATTCTTAAACTGGATGAATTGCTGAAAGCATCTTTTACTTTCAGCAGGCAGTTTTCAACATACTAAAAAGTGTGTTTAACCATCAACACATCGAAAAAGTTAACAGAGTGGCTTTTTTTTAATTGCTTGTTTTGACATTTCAAAGGTATTTGCACTAACTTAAAATATATATCCTGCAATGTACTATATGGTTAAAAATCGGGCACTCTGGGAGGAAGTTCATAGATAAACCTGCTAGAAAGGAGCTCCATCAGTGACAAAACGTGACTCAATGACCCTTGTGGTCCCTTCCAGCTCAGATGATTCTGTGATTCGGCAGTAGTTGGCTGCCAAGCACGGAGATGTTTACATTGGAGCAGAGCTGTTTAAACCTGCCCTGCGGCAAAGCACTTGCCCTTTAAGGATGTGTTAATGGAGTTTTCTGGGTTATTTAATTAACAGCCAGAGTAAAAGGAATGTCTAAGAAATTAATCAGTCAAAGAGTTCTCCACTGCAGTGCTTTAAAAAGTGGCAGAAGCTGCACATGCAGCCTGGCAGTGACCCCCATTGGGTGGCTGCAGTGGCACAGGTGGGGCGGGCACGTGCAGTGGAGACACTGAAAGCAGGTGCAGAGCCAGGAAGCAGCTTCACACAGGGCAACACTGGAGGGCTTTGGCTCCCTCATTGAACCACGTTTTATCACTGTTTGCTGAAGTTTCCGAGATGAGTGGGTCATCATTCCCTAGACATAACCCCACAGACAGAGTCTCCCCTCCCAGCCTGGCCTGCGGGGGGCAGAGCTGAAGACGGGCAGCGCTCCAGGGATAGCTTTCGTCACTCAAGGAGGGGAGGGACAGGCTGAGCAGTTCCTATGTATTTTACATAGGAAAAATATGTAAAATATTTTTTATTTTATTTTCCCTCCCTACAAAGGGAGCTGGCAGTTAGATCCTGTCACATATTTATAGTGTACCTCACCCTGTCTTTGGCTGGGGGAACAGATGCTGGAGGGGCTATGGGAGAGGGCTTTGGTGCAGACACAGCACTGTGCTGCTCCCATGCTGTGGACAGGGCTTGTGTACGCCTGCAGATCCCCTGGGATCTACAGTGCTGCTGGAAGGACACCTCTGCCTGCAGAACAAATCAACTGTAAGGCTCTCATGAGGAGAAAAGCAAAACTCTTGGGCCAATATTAATAAAACTTATCACCCATAATGGAACTTGGCAGAGAATGGTGCGGAGAGCAGAAGACTAAAAAAGGCTGCAAATGGATCAGACAAATTAACGAAGACTGGGTTCACTGATGACTAACAAATGTGATGACACAGATGCAAACCCTGGTTCAGTACAGCACTGCATTACCACCTGCCAGAAGCTTGGAAGTCAAACCAGGGAAAAGCTCTTTGTCACCTTGATCTCTTTCTAACCATCTCCTACGGGACCAGACGTTTGTTCTGGCTCTGCAAGACTATTCCTGTAGAGCACTATTTACAAAATCTCCGTGTTGAACCAATCTGTGACTGCAGCAGTGGCCTGTAAAGCTCAGGGAAACCTGCAGCAGGCAACTAAGAAAAACAGATGTATTTTTAGTGCATTTAAATTCATGATATGGGGATCCAAAGCTGAAAACTGTGTGGGAGCAGATACACATATAGAAGATGGATATAAATTTAGTCCCTGTTGCAGATTTAATCATCCCACCTCTGTCAAAAATAGCATTAAACCACTGATAAAATTACAGAAATAAACCTGCATGGTGCCCAAAAGGAAACATAAATAGCAACTAAATGTCCTCTCATCTGCCTTCTCAATGCAGAACTAACAACTCGCTTTTTTTCTACAGAGTATTTTCCTACAAAAAGTGATGGAGAGCTCTTGTCAAAGTTAATAGCTGTCTGTTCCCCTGGTTGCATCCCCTGGGGATTTGAATCTCTAGGGCCTGCATCTCCAAGGAAGCAAAATGTCTCCCTCCTGAATTTCAATGAGTTTGAGCTCTTAATCCCCTTACAGTTTGAAAACCTAGCTAATATGTGTCTGTGCAGTCAGATCCAAACCTAACACAGCAACATTCGACAGAGTATTTTCTTCTGTCAGGAAATATACTTTAATCAAAACCAACACAGCTCATGGATTGAGGCTTATTTTGATGCTTTCACCTTTGGAAGAAAAGGGGCAGGAGAAGGTTTCAGGAAAGCAGTACCTTCTGTCCCAACATTTTTGGGAATGGAAGGATCCCTCTACGTAGAAGAAACTTTCTATTTCATACATTTTTTAGCATATCAAGTAGCAAGAAACATAAAAGAAGAATGAAATATACCCATGTAATCTCAAATATACCCACCTGATCTGAACCAACAGGTTTCCCAGGGTGCTGTTTGTTTAGTGTTCAGTATGAAAAACATCCAGAAGAGATTGAATATCTTCAGAACAGAATCTCTGTGTTTGGGTCACTGATTAGCCATATCTTCTGGAGCTTTTGTGAAGCCCCCTGTGACGCCCTGAACCATGGAGGTTTTTCTTCCTCTAAGACAAAGCTACTTCTCAACATGAAACTAAATCATGGCTGGGCACAGGGGCCAGACACAAAAACAGCCACACACAAGGCCCTGCCAGCTGCTGTCCTGTTATCTTTCATCTCTCTGAGCCTTTGAGAGTCTTGGAAAAACCTGGGTCCCACCATATTCACTTTTTTAGCCCTAAACCTTAAGCACAAGACTAGTAGTCTTCCTCAACCAAGTATGGCTGACAAGAAAGGGGCTTTCACCGGAAAGGGGCTTTTTTACCAAGAGTTGCACTTTTTCTGTTTACACAGCCCTGATGGGGGAATTGTGGGCCCCACAAAGACAGCGGTTTGTGAGCCCAGTCCCGAAGCACAGCCTGAAATGTTGGCCAGACTAGAACCGGCAGCAGATGCCAACATAAACTGGCACCTAAAGTGCCCCAGGAGCACAGCACCTCACACAACACAGCAATGCCACCAGGAGCTCGGGGTGGGGGTGGCAGAAGGCCTCAGTTCACAGCTGAGGGAGTGAGCGCCCTGTTGTGTCACTGGAATCCCAGCTGGCACGTGCTGCCACCTGTGCTGGCAGGCTGAGCAGAGGGCACGGACTGAGCTGGCACAGAGAGAAATTACTCTTTCCACATCATGGGTGGCCCCTTCTACCTTGGGGTGATCGCATTAGAGCTGCCCACCTGGGGAATGCCTGCCTGGCATATAAATGGGAGTTTTCATGAGTTGCATTTCAATCAGTTTTTTGGATGCTTACATGCATTTGCAATTTAAAAATAGTGAGAAAAATAAAATGAGGCCACTCATCACTTGGGCTATGCAAATTTGTTAAAATGACATGGAATTTTTGGTAGTCATGACAGATTAAAAGGCAAACCAATAAACACTTCTTTCCCCCTCTCACTGTTATTCTCTTGTTATTAATTGAATGAATTTAACATTCTGAAAGGAAATGAGCTCATTGTTACAGTTCTGACACACGGAGGTCTAAGTTCAGTTTTTATATCCAGCACAGTCAATAAATAATCAGCCCAAGGCCATTAAATTTACATAAAAGTAATCAAAAGATAGTGATATGATCATTAGTGATTTTGGTTAAATTTATAAACCCCTCTTAGCTTACTAATTCCAGGCTGAAAGTGACACTGTACTGTTTGGTTTAAGGAATTTAACAAACAACAGGAGTTGTAACTCCGCTGTCTACACATCCTTTTTTATATTGCAGCTCCACTTAGCAGCTATGCTAAACCTCAGCAACGTGCAGGAGAATGGTGAAACCTGGGTAGTATCACAGAATGGTTTGTGTGGGAAGAGACCTTTAAAGCTCATCTAGCCCAAACCCCTGCAATGAGCAGGGACATCTTCAACTAGATCAGGTTTCTCCTGGATGTTTCCAGGGACAGGGCATCTACAGCTTCTCAGGGCATCCCATGCCAGTATTTCACCACTCTCATCAGAAAAAAGTCTGATAAAAGACATAGCATGTAAAAGACCTTGTAACTCAATTGATTCAGGAAGATACACCCACAAAGCAGAAGAAGGAAAACACACCTCATCCATGGAAAGGAAAACTAAGATTTAGAGAGGTGACTACAAGAATTACATCAACTTGAACCCCTTGGATTTGAACCCCCCCCTATTTTGGATAAAAAGAACAGAAACCCTCAGCCATGATGTCCTTATCCCCAAAGGAATTAAGAAATTACAACGTCAGGAAAACAGAGGGAGAGCAGACACCAAGTATCTAGCAATTTTAGCATTTCCACAGGGGCTTTAAAACAGAAAACAAAGTGCTTACAAAAAAAACCATGGTGGGCATTTTTTCCACACAGGTAAAGAGATGGCACATTCATCCCACCAGAAAAAAATGCTAGTTTACACACCAAAAATCTCAGAGCATTTGCCTGCATGATTTGTCATGAGTTATTGTCATTCACTGTGGGTGGCAGCAGAGGTTTGGGGGATTCCTGGGAAAAAGAAGTAACTTCATCTCAGATACAGCTTCTCCTGGTTTTAGTCTGCCAAAAAGTGTTTTATAGCATTTGCAAAAAGGTGCTGCAGGTAACTGAGGAAAGGGGAACATTTTCTGCAGCTGCTAAGTAATTAAAGTTCCTGCTATCCATTTTACTAGTTTAGAGGCTTTTAAAGACCACTGCAAAATCCATTTACAATTCAGTAACTTTGCTTCTTGGGAAGCTACGAGTCGCTCACCTCGTTTTCTTTTGACAGGGATAGAAAATGAACAAATAGTCCCCAGAATATCCAGGTATATTTAGATAGCCTACATTCACTTCAGCAGCATGATCTTTGATGGATGTGGTGCCGTGGAGCATGACACAGATCTGTGTGAAGGATGCCATTTAGCAGCAGACAGGCAGTCCAAGTTATTTATGAAAGAACTAGTATTGTTCATTTTTTTGCCTGTAAAAATTATACATATAACTCAGAGTTGGGGTGTGAATAATGAATAAATCAAGATTTTATAGTTTACTCAGTGTGGCTGAGAAAAATAACAAGACTTGTTTAGGCAGAGCAAAGAAACACTTGTGTTCTCCCCATTAATCTCCTGGCTGGTGTGCATACCACGGACATCCCTGTGTGGATGTCCTGCTTGCAAGACCGTAACACGACTTGTTGAACCAAGGCATGTATGAAAGTGAAACATGCTCCTTGCACTACCATGTCTAACCAAACTCAGCTGTTCAGTACAGGAATGGCATGAATGCAAACACTACAGGTGAACTAAAGCCTTCGCTAGAGATCAGCTCTAGACCACAACAGCATTTTGGCCACAGGAGCTGATGCAGCCCCTGGATTTTACTCAGGTAAATGTATGACACTGTGACTGCAGGTGGCTCTTCCTGTGACATCTCTTGGGAATGCAGGGCTGTGCCTTAAACCATTCTCAAAAGGGAATCCCACAACTCCGTAACTCTCACACTGGACTAAGTGACGAGGTACTTACCTTGTTAGGATATAGAGATCCAACTGGCCAGGACATACTCCAGCCTTTCCCTTGGATTGCTGTGTCCAGAGGAAACCTGAGTATCCAGGCAGCCTCATACCAAAGCAGTGCTTGTCCTTAACCTAGAAAACAAGATACATGTCAACAAATTTTCTATGACGAGAATATTAAATACTCAGCTTTGAAATAATTCACCTCCAAAACACGTGGGACTATCTCTCTTTTCCCACGTACATTTTCCGTCAACTATCTACTCTTTGCCTGGAGAGGTTTCTACAATCGATGTGTGTATGATTGTTCTCAAATCAAGTAGTTTAACCTGTCTAGAGCCCAAAGATTGTCTCTTCATTCTACTAGCTCTACCTGTGAGCACTGTGCTCTCACCATCTCCTCCCACACTTTCTAGTACTTTATCTCAAAATTATGTATTTACTTGCTTTTTTAAAAAATAATCTGTCAATAAGACAAATCAAGAGAACTACATAGCAAGAATCTCAACAATAGATGTTAAGTTGAGGAATGAATTAAATATCCGAGAAAAGACTTCCACATCTGCTCACTAAGATCACATGATCCAAAGTTATTGCAGTGAATGCTGAAACACAAATTAAATGACGGAAAAATCCCTTCTCATTCCGCGGCTTTAAGATGATTATATGGTGCCTTGAAATGGAGATGTTCAAACCCTGTGTCCTTGGTACAAAATTAATATCTGAAAACAAACAAGGCAATTTATAACATATTTTTTGAAGATGCACACTCCAGTCAGTCTCATGGACAGAAATTCATGGAGACAAATTAATGTAGTTCAGCACTTGAGGAAATTCAGACAGCAGAATAATTTCTTTGAGATCCCACATAGACAAAGAAGGGGTGACCATCACATTGAGAGACAAAATATTAATCTTCTGTTCAGTGAGAACTGACAAGGAGGAAGACTTGACATGTTTAGGAACAAAAGAAAGCATGGAAAGAATGTTGAGGAAGGAAATAGAAAGTTATGTTCAAGAGACAGGAAAAAGTGCAAAGCACATTTTATAATAAAATTATGAAGAGCAGGTTGACTTTTTTCCTCAGACTCAAGGATGTGTTTTAAAAAGTGCTGAAACTTGACTTAAATGGAAATTTGAGAGGAGTTCCTTTCAAAGCCTATCAAAGGTGGAGCTTATGAGGTTAAGGTCAACACACGTGTAGTGCTTTGTCTCTTTTCATCAGCTGCACACCTGAAGATGTGTGCAGAATAAGGCAGCAGTATTGGTATATATTTAACTAAGTAAAAAGAAAACGCTGAGTTTTTTAACCTTCGTACATTCAAAGAACATCAAGACAAGAGCTCAGTGGCAATTGCTGCCATTTATAGTTTCCTAAGTAACGGAAGTTAAACCTGGAAAGCCACTGAGTCAAAAAGAATGCTTTAAAGAGGGATTTGAAGACACTGTTGCATTATCTCAGCTCAAACAGAACCTTGTTTTTAACAATTTTTCTGTTTCTCTGATAGCATTCATAAACAGATGGACTTCTTCACACTTCTTTTTCCCTATGAAGACATCTTCCTTTGCAGACATATTGATCCCTTGGGGAGAAATCTGTGATGCAGATAGGTTTTAGCACTGCTTGGTGAACAGGCCACACAACTGGCACTGACTGACACAGGGTTCTGGGACAGTGCAAACAGGAAGCTTTGTGTGGAGGACCCACCTAGCAAAGATAGCATTTTCCAGTGCACTTCAGTTTTGGGAGACAATTGGAAGCATATGCTACAGAGATTTGATTTTCAGAGACCAGGCAAACACCAAAGGGTGCCTCAGGAATATGTCTTTTTGCCCCCTGAGGCTGGCATCAGTGCTGAAGACCAAACAACACAACAAAACCTGGCAGAAAAGCACTCTTCTTCGCTGACCTAAGAAGCATCTTGCTTGTCAGGTGCTTGAGGGAAACCCTGCTGCTGTTTGGCTTTTGCACCTGGAGGTCCTTTAGCCAGGATGTATCCACTGCTGTGACTGCACCACACTTATCACAAATGGAGTGCACAGCAATGGAGTTAAATGATTGTACAGGTGCCTGGTGGGCAGTTAATGAACAGGCATTTTTGTGTGCCTGGAACCTGTGGGTGCTGGGCTCCAATGCCTCCTAGACCAGGTGTAAACCATCAGCCCTGAGTGCCTGTGCTGTACCAACAGCTGGGAGAAATCAGCTCTCAAAGGAACATCCCAGATGCAGCCTGAGTGTCTGACAGAAACTGGGCCTGGTACGAGAGCTTTTTGGGAGAACTGAGGTGTTTGTGGCTGTCAGGCTGCAGAAGCTGGACCAGTCACATTCATCTGGGGATCACTCATAGGTACACAGTGACCTGATTTCCCTGATAACGTGCTCAGAGCCTGACCAGATGGCATTGTGAGTGTAAGGTGCTTATGCTACAGGAAATCTGTCCTTAGCTCCCTTGTGGAGCATCAGCCTGAAAATGTGGAATTAAATCCCTAACACTTGGAAGATATTTACAGTCAGTACATCTGAAACACACAAACAAATGTTGGCCCAAAGGTTGAATTACAACTTGAACAAATCCATATCCAGATACTGAATTTTTCTAGCAGAGATCCCACCCCTGAGACAATGAAAACAGAAGTAATATTTGGGAATTCCTTCTGTGCTGATAGCCCTGCTCTAAGATCAGAAGACAAAGCATGATGGAACAGTTTTGTGTTCAAAACCAAGGTAGATTATCCAATGGCTGCTGTAAGTCTTATAATACTGAAGGCTACTGGGAACCATAGGCATACGTGGAGTGGAACCAGCACCCTTGCTCCTGCCATTAGGGAGCTCTCTCTGCTCCCCAACAGCAAATAAATTTGAGTCCTGCAGAGCAATTAGCTATGGTAAAGATAACTACTTACATCTAATAACAACTGAGGTAAAAAAATGACTGTGTAAGTGGGTTTCCCCCTCAACCTAATGAGGTAAAAAAGAGACAAGCTCTGGATAAATTCTTCTCAGAAAAAACTTCAGTAAAAAGTGCATATACATCTTACCTGCCTCCACTATCTGTCAATATTTTCCTAAAGCTATTCACGAGGGAGTAGTTAGCAATAACTTTGGACAAAATAGAGTCAGGCAACAGGTCCTCAGACTTAATCCAATGAATACTGAAGCCACCATGAGTCTTCTACTCAGTTTTGGCAAGAGTCAGCTGTGTATCTACACAGGAAGTATTTATCCTTCTGCTTTTATATTTCAGCTGAGTTTATTGTTTGAGATGACGTTGTTCATGGAGGACTGTAGTTTTCCTTGGAAAATAGAAGCACAAGAAGTTTCCCCAGTAGTCCAAACTTTGGATAAACAGAACTTCTCCAGAGCCAAAATCCTGAATTCATTGAGGATACCACGCCCCTGCATCAGTTGTAAGCCACACAGCCCAAAGGGCTGAAAAGCCAGCACCAAGAGCCCCCATTACATCTTTTGGGATAATATTTTGTAAAAAGAATACATATTTTTATTTCTGCTACTACCCAGTTAGAAAAATAAGGATCCCAAAACTTGCCTCTACACCAACACTGCTTCTCAGCAGGGATCATTTCTCCTGTGCTCCCGGCAATTCAGTCACAGTGCCAAATAAAACAGACTGATTTGGTGTTAGCTGGTGGTATTAAGCTGTAAACAAAGTGAGGAGCCACCTGGCTCACTTAATTGACAGGGTCAGACCAGGATTCAATATCTCTTCTGTCAGGCATAGAAGCACTTCAGAAACATCTTTATTGCAACTTAAGGGCTGTGCAATTTTCTTGCTTGACAGCCGAATGCACACAAAACCACAAAGATACAAAAAACGCATTTGTCAGGTTGGACAAGATAAATTTACTACTTTATATAAGCATACAGCTTGTGTATTTTGAAAAGCCACTGAGCAAATATGTTTCTCTTCTGGTAATGCCAGACAAATACATGTAGAAGTGAAAGGAAAACCAAAGGAAGAACAGACGCCTGTAAGAGGAGCCATGATCAGATTGTTCAGTTCTACCACATGGGGAAATGGCCTGGTACGTAAGAGTCAAACTCTGTTGGGGAATTACGTGCAAGAGGACACACAACATTCTGTAGGAAGCAACAAAGCATTTGGGCAGCAGTCACAATCCATGCTGAAATAATTTGGAAATTCCTCCTTTAGTCTGCTCAGCCAAGGCTAGGACCTCACACAAATAGTATCTTTAACTTGAACAGCCCCGAACCAGGGATTGAGGCCAGTCTGGGAGACTTGGTGAGTAACAATACTTAAGTTCATTAAATTATGTCCTGAGATTTCTCCAGAGATCCAGAGTGTTTCTGTAATATTGTGTTAATGGTCTCTGGGGCTTACGCTTTTGCTATCAGAGGGAACATTTTGCCTGAAGGAAGGTTGGAGAGTTTGGAGAATTCTGTTTGGAGGGTGTAAGGCAAAGAGGAATATCATACAGCATTTTTCAGATATAAAAGAAAAGGGTTTAAACTCACATTAGAGAACAGAATCTTCAAATCTGTTAGTGACGCTTTATACAGAGCTGTAAACACATGGCCATATTTTACAGAGTAAAACCCTGCTGCAAACAATACCAAAAATGCTTTTTACATTTACCTGTCATTTATATTATACAGATTCCTTCTGTGAGCTCCACAAAACAATAGAAATAAAATTTGTTGGCCCCCTGACCAGCAACAGAACAATGAAACACAGTTCCTTCACCAACCTTCTGATTCAGAGGTCTTGTGAGGAGGACTGGCAGCTCCTTTATCTTTGATATAAAAGTTCTAGGCATGGTCAGGTCTTCAAAAATAGGAAGCTGAGTGTCTGATCTACCTACTCTCAAAACCAATATGAAAATAAAGTAATAGCAAGCACACAGAAGACCCAGAATTGCTCAGGACAATAGAAACATTCCCAATAAGAGCAGGATCGTGAATAAGTGCCCATAAACTTGACCTTTTGGAATTGCATTTGCCTGCGTGTTACAACAAGACCTCTGACTGTTCCCATTCAACTCCCCCAAATTGTTAAGGGCACCAAAATAATTTCTATCATACTGACAATTATGTTAAGAGAAAGAGTAGTACTATGAGTCCTGAGGGAAAAATTACTATCTGCAATCTGCAATTTGCCCAGCAGCAGAAAAGGTTTCTACTCCTCCTCACATTCACTAGAAGGAAAACTGAATTTATGAACAAAAGTAATTCAGTTTTAAGGACTCTCCCCCAGGCAGAGAAATAGCAGCAATGCAGAGGACAGTTAGGAAAGGACAGAAGATACATGAGTAAAGCATCAGTGGGTGCTTCAGTTTCTCTGTTATTCAGCCCTTTGGTATTATTCTTAGCATTTATTTCATGCTCCAGTAAGCTTTGTTTATTGAGGTGATCACACAACTCCGGTGTCTTGAAAGAACAGCTTCAGTCTGGCTTCAGAGGAACAGATGAAATCTGATTTGATTTAATATCTTTTCAGTATACTCTTTAATAAGCACCTGATGACACTCTTAAGGAAGTTAAAAAGCAGGCCACTTTGATTTTGAAGTCAGATTTTGCCCCCTTGGAAGACATATTGAAAAGCTTACTTGAATCTGGCCCATCACTACTATGTTAGCAAATTGCTTATCTAGTTTCTCAGCTCTTTCTAAATGATGAGATTTTTACATTTGTAGAAATCTACTTCCAAGGGGATTGCAAGCACCAAGAGCAAAGGCTGCAGAAAAAATCATCAATGCCTGGCTACAAACAAACACCTTTGTTAATATAAAATAAATAATTCAAAGAAAAGGTTAAATATGCATGTATACTGATAACTAGAAACAAAAGCATCAGCCCTTCTCCACCTCTTAGGCAATCTAGAAATACAAATCAATGCAATTCAGCCACCTCTTCAACCAGCCCTCTTCATTCTCTTACTCGAGGAGCTAAATCCCTGCTTGGTGCATGTCGCAGTTGAGGTGGACACGACACACACTAATTCTAACATAAAATGCAGGTAAAAAGTGTTTATTCCAAAAGCTAGTGCATATATATACACTTTCGTATGTTTATCATTCATGTTAATTGTCTATTAGTTGCTTAACTACTACAATAGATTCATTGGCTATTTTAACTACACCATACTATTATTAGTTATCTACAACATAAGCATCTTAAGAATCTGAACAAAAGCCAGCTGCAGCTGTGTTGCTGTTTACTCCCTTTATTGTTTGGCATTTCTTACTTCTCTTGGTTAAGCTTCTCACGAGTAGACACGGATTGTGCTCAGCTCAATGTCAGATTCAGACTCAAACAAGCTTGCTGACCTGCTGTTAATCTCCACAGGTGCAGAGGAATATTCAACTGACACAAAGTCTGGTGGCAGCCAGACAACTTTGCCTAGATCTTTCTTCTGGGTTAATACTAATAAAAGTGCCTGAGTGAAGGAACAAATAAAAAGTACTGAAGCCTTTCCCCACACAAAAAGCAATACACACTCATGTCCTGTCTGTGAAAGCAGGGTTCTCAAGCAAGTGAAGCACTGTGAGTTGTGCATGCAGGCAGCTGCTTTTCACCCTCCTCTCAGTCTGCTCATTTGAGCTGTGGAAGCGGTCCAGGAATCACCAGAGAGACTGCCTGAGAACAAGGCTTGCAGTGTTTCCTTTTTTCCAATGGAGTTATTTTAAAACTTGCACCTGTAAAACAAACATGAAAAAAAGAGAAAAGGGAGAGATTTGATTAATTGGAAGTATGGAGAACAGCATAAAACTTTAATATCTGAAGTTCAGCCATGTTTGTATGGGCAGGCTTAGATTAGCAGTGGTCTGAAAATAAAACGGGATGTGATGGCAATGTTTTTTCTTTTCATTAGGTTGCTGGAGGTCACTGACTCCCAGCAGCCTATTTGCTTTTTAGTGAGGGTACGCAATCACTGAAAGTTTGCTGCTGGTGGAAGTTTCCACTGTCAGGTGAAGGTCTTCAAAGACACAGGATGCTGCTACTGTCTCTCCAGAGCTTGAATTCTGCAACTGACACATTAAACAGTATCTCCCCCCTTACTATCATCACATTTTCCCTATTTCCTGGACAGAAGCCACACACTGACATTGGCTTGAAGCATTTGCTTTCGGGGATAGCAATTGCTTCTGATGGAATAGCAATATTCTAGGAAATCAGTGATTTTGCTCCAAAAGAAGTAGCCAGTGTGGTTATATTAGCCCTCTCCTCAAGCCACACTGAGTTGGCCTCCAAGTGGCTTTGCAGCTTGCCCATGGCACATGCCCAGCACAAAAAACAGTGCAGAGCAATGCTGAGAAATAGTCCCTGTGCTTTGGCTGCAGACTATAAGGCAAGTAATATCCCCCTACAAAAGACAGCACAAGTCACCCAAAAATCTCATAGCAACAATACAAAACAAACCCAACATTGTACAATTCCAGTCCCGAACTGCTCATCAAACAGAAAGGTTCAGCTTTGGGCAGTTGCTGCATTAGGCTCAACGTTTACATCTGCGTCTCAGTAAGTGAAGAAACCAACTCAGATCAAGCATTTAGATACAAGCAGATATGAGGAAGTCATTTGCAGCAGAAAGGTGCGCCCTATATGGAAGCAAATAAACAACAATCTCTGAGCTAAAAAAGATTTGGCTGCCGGTAAGGACAGGAGATGATTACAGTAAGCATGTTGGAATGCTCAGAGAACCAGCACAGAGTGTAACGGGGCAAGCAAAGACCATAAAGTATTTCTGTATTTGCAACAGAGGAAAGCATTTCAGACTCCCTTTATAGGAGATCTTCGTGATGAATTTACAGGTTTTAATGGAGTGCTTCCTTTGTACTCCTTTCTCCCCCTCAGCACCGTACCTTCCATTGCTCTGTGAGACCAGCATCAGTGTACTTCATCCACAGGAAACAGCAGCCTACTTTCAAAGGAACATTCTCTTTGTAAGCACTTTTATCAGAGAGATTTCATGTCTGTTGCATGTAAAAAAGCCTGAAACACCCCCCATTTTGTCAGATAGCAGGAGGTACTCAGATCGAAAAGTAACAGCTGTGCTTATCACATGAAGTCTCAGTAACGTGGAAAGGATACAGGATCAGGCAGGCAGCAGCACGTGGGATCCAGATCAGGCCAGGAGTGACAGCAGCCACCTCTGTGCCTCTGGCACTGCACTCCTCAGGCCTTGGGGGCTGGCTGGGAACCTGCTATTGCTCAAGCCCTCAGCTGCTACTACACCTGCTGATTAAATGAGGAGCCCCAGACAGCTATAAACCCCTGACCCATAATAATGCTGCAATTTGTTCACTGCTCCTGGTACCAATGGGATTCTGCCTATAAAACAGAGCCCATGATTCAGCACTTCGAGACTGGACAGGAAGGAGAGGCTCCAGTTAAAGGAAAACTGTAGAGTAACACAAAGATTTCCACCTAAGTTATCTACATATAAAAAGAAATAAAGCATTTAAGATATTTTATCAGCTAGAATGAATTTGCTTGGAACTTCAAATTAGTGATTTTATGGTTAAAAGACTAGAAATAGGAAATAGACTATTTTAGATCAAATTCTTTATCTTTAGATTTTAAAGAAAGTTATCAGCTAGACATTTTATTGCATTTAGAAACATTAAGATTTAAGATGCTAAGATTCTAAAGAGCATACTAATCCTTTTATCCTAGACTTGTTCATGGTTTAATTTTTTTTCACTGGGGTCTCACTGAAACCAGGAATATTATGGACTTTATCTTGCGCAGTCTTTAGACATACGTATTTAGGGCAAATTCAATCTCAATTAATTCTTGCTCCTGGTAGAGCTGTGGGTTCAAAAACCGGATTTTTGGGAATTTACAGAATCACACTTTGGTTCATCTCTCAATACATGAAGATGAATGCAGCTGCAGATGGATGGTAAAGGAAGCAAGGCAAAGCCAGGATAATATTTCACTTTTGCAACTGTTCTTATCAATAGGGAACATTGATACTCCTTTAATCAGACTTGGTCATATTTCTCTTGACTGTTTTACACTATGAGCATTAAATGGATTCTAATCTCTTCTAATCTTATTTCTTCCTGATCCAAATACTCAGTAAGTTTCCTGAGAAAAAGAGAACAATTTCTCAGTGATACAATGAAGATAATATTTACCTGCATGGAAAATTCTGTGAAGTTTGCAGATGGAAAAAACCCAGAGTGCTCTGATTTATCTCTAATGGTTACCTAATTCATGTAATGAAACTGTAAACCTTTTTACCTTTATGAACTGTTTTAGTGGGTTTGAGTACTTTTGGGCAGCAGCGTTTTCTAACCTTCTGACCTAAGGGTGAAAAATAATACATTATCAGTGGAGACAGGTAATGCAAATAACTGTACATATACATTAAATGTGTCAGAGTCCACAGACATTTTGATTACTGTATTTGCCACTGACATCCTTGTATGGAAAGATATGTAAACAAAGGATTATCATGACTGATTTTTAGATCTCTGCACAGTTTGTCCCTGGTGTGGAACAGGAACTTATTTGCTCTTTTCCATCATTACTCATAGATACATCAGATATGTTGTGAAGATTTCTTTATCCTTTGAAATGTCACATTGGCAGGCAATACAATTACAGTTACACCACTTTAAGAAAATGTAAAAAATTACCAACAGGAAAAAAGAACATCTCTGTGTCCAGATGCACAGGAGTGTAGAATAAATTGCTTTGGATGGGCAAAGCCACTGAAACATTCCCTCCCTACCACACCTAAATAAGTGAGCTTATTGACTTATAAGTGGGCTTATTATTGACTGCAGTTGACATAGTATGTGCTGGACACAATAAAGGGGGAAAAAAAAGGTTTACTCTCGAGCTGAGGTGGAGCCAAAGGACAGAGGCAGATGATTTCTCATCAGCAAAATCTAACTTATGGCTAATGTTTCTGGAAATCACTGAGGCACAGTTTACAGCCAAGGCTAGTGATGGAGACTGAGCCATCTTGTCACCATAATTTACTTCTTATGTAACAGGTTTAACATGCAAAGTACATTTATTTTGCAAACCCAGACGTTTACTTTCACATCAGTGCTTACAGATAAGGAACAGTGTCCTTTGCATACTTCCTCCCCACCTTCTGATTCACCAAAGTATCATGCACATAAACAAAAAGGGAACCCTATTGCAGGATCCTGCAGGTATTCATTTGTGTTTTATTGATATGGCTGTCCTTCCTGGACAGGCTTCCTTTATGCTTCTGAAGACGCATCCAGAAATTCTCCAGCTCCCTTTGCACTGTTCCTTAAGTTTTCCTCAAGAGTCATAGAAAAACCTGGATAAAAAGAAGTAGAAAAGACAAAGGGAGCAGAAGGACTTCAGGTACCACTGCTCTGGCAAATAGCTCTACCAGTCCAAACAGACTCCAGTAAATGAGAAAACCGGGCAGCTGACAACCAATTAGAAAAACAGCTTCCACATGTTTCTCCATGCTTGTATTTACACATAAAGCAATTCTTTGAAGGTTTCTAGAAAGTATCAGGTATGGCAAGTCTGCTGTTACTGACCTTTGGACACTTAGCTTATTGGTTTTTCCTTATGTCACATTTATTCTCTAAATCTTGTATAAAATACACACTGTGAAAAATCATGGTGAGTCTCAGAGATTTACAATATCAAACCTCAAATCTGCACAGGTAACTCTAGATTGGACCTCTCAATTTAAAAACTTTACTGAACTGTCCTCCTGCAAATGCAGAACGACATCTGCAAAGATGTGGCTATAGACAGATGGAAAATTGTCTGTTTTTAAGATTGGAACTGCTCTGTGAATTTGGAATACTGCAAAATGGTAACTAAGTGCCTCAAGGTAATACAACCGAAGTGTGGAATATCAGTGGTTAAAAAACCTTGACTAACCAACAGAAAAATAAAGTAAAAAAAGTTTAGACTGATTGAAGGTTAGAAGAGTTACTCTCACCTGTTTCACTGTTCTATAAAGAACTTCTTATATACTCTGTTGACCTGACTGATTCATGTTGCCTTTTTCAGTAAGGGTAGAAACTTTTTCCATTAACACATTTCCCACTATTCAGGGAATTATATTATTCTTACATTGGTAGGTGGTTATCTACTGGGAAAATATAACAGGAAATATTTGCAGAAGAGCAGGTTTCAGAACACAGATTAAGGTAAGAGCTAATCATGCTGTACTACAGGCAATAACAGAGGAAACACTGCTGTAAAATCCAAAGCACTGATTTGCTACTGCATTCCGCAGTCCAAGTCCTTTTCTAAGTTCAATCTTTCTTTTCATTGTCAAGCTCTGTTTGTTTCCTTTAATTAAAATCAACATAGTAAATAAACATTTTATATCAAAAAAAGGAAAGAACAGGAAAAGAGAAAGCTGTGTTAGAAGACTATACATACTGTACCTTCTGCAGCAAAGACATTGAGGCACAAAAGACAGACAAACAAAAAGCCACAGAGTGCCAGGAGCTTCATCCTTCCAACTAGTCACGAGATGTTTCCAAGGAGGCTGAAGAAGTATTCTGGTCTCCTCCAGCACAATCTCACCTTTTTATAAGGTAGAGCCAAAGGAATGTTATGTTCAGAATGGGTGGAGATTTGGCCTTTGTATTGCACTTGAACAGATGAAAAGAAACAGCATTTCCTATTTCAAGAAGCAATTTACTCAGAATCAGGCAGCATAGAGAGTCCCCTGCAAGTTACATAGGAGTTTGGAGTATTAAAGTACACAAGGATGCTCTGAGGCAGAGTCCTTGTCCTGTGCTTCACATCAGCCTCTCCAGCAGACCTGGTGCGCTCCTCTGCATGCTTGGAAAGGCAGAGAGCACAGCTGATCTGAATCTGTATGGACAGTCATCGGGGCCTGAAAAGGCAAACCTAACCCAGGGTGATTGCGGGGTGCTGTGGGGTGGCTGAAATTGCCGTGCTAACCCAAAAGCATACCCTGCAAGGGATGCCCTGGGGGTGCAGCTCGGCACCTCGCAGGCCGATTTCCTAGCCCCCGTGCCGATGGATGGCACCGAGACACAGCCCCGCACCCAGGCCAGGATAGCTCAGGCGTTACCAGGAGCAAGGAGCGTGGAGGGCTCTCCGCATGGGTTCCGAAAGGTTTATTCCGAAGGGGTCAGAGGCGAAGAGGCCGAGCAGGCCTCGTGTACCAGCTTATAAGGGGTAACAGAAAGGGGGCTGGCACAGCACCAGGAAACAATTACCTGGGGGCAAGGGGAAGGGAGGTNCTCCTACCGTTGCCAGCTCACCCACCCCAACACCAGGGTGTTTTAATCAAAGCAATTGTGTGTGTTGTTAACATAATTAACAAGACAGCTGATTAAGCAGCAGATTTCTGAGTTTATTATTAACTTCTCAGTATCTATTATATCTGAATAATTAAAGTCACCAAATTCAACGAAGTATCAAGGTTCACAGAGCGTACTTTGAAAAAAAAAAGTCCTTCAAGGAGAGAACAACTACAGAGCTAAGTCTCTTAAAAAAGGCAAAAATTCAGGTTTGGCAACATCCAATTCTCACAGCTTAATCTGATAACATTGGGGTTTCTAACAGCAGAATATGTTATAAGATATGTAGCCTTAAAAGGTGGGTGCAGTATCTGCAAGCCATCCAGACTTGGAATTACAGCGGGATAGAAGGCTTCGCTCTGGTGCCAATTTCAAAAGTTTCCTATTTCAAGTTTGGGGTTTGGCTTGTTTCTTGCTCTGTATCAGCAGCCTTCCAATTGGGTCACCCCTTTATCTACGAAATTTAACCCCAAAAGCTTCTTTCTGCAGTCCTACCTAGCAAAATCCATATGTGGTGAAGATTGCTAATGCCTGGCAGCCTTTTTTCTTTGCCAAGGCCAGCATTAGCAAGGTTCAAGAATCAAATCACTAACAAAACTCGCTACAAGATAGTATTATCTTCAAAGTGCTTTAAGAAAGCCCTTCGCCGACAGTGGCACACCTCAGTTGTGCAGACTGTAGTAAGGCCTTTAGTTCACATCCCTGCTGAGCATGTCAGGAGGGACTTTCACAGCTCAGTCAATGCAGAGAAAAGTGAATGACAACAGAGCAGCAATGTTGTTTTCATGATCTCAGGCTTCTTTTGAATATTGAAACATGTATGTGTGAGTCCTCATTTTGTACTTTTAGGGTCAACACTTTTGCTGGTAAACACTGAATCAAGTAACATAAATCCCAACATAAACTGAGCATGTAAAATGGAGCTGGTCATCCTACTCACGAAGGTTTGTAGAAGATCTGAAACTTCAATAAGGCACATGAAAGGGTTGGTAGGAGAGTAATTTTTCTGCAACGTTCAATCAGGCTGAGTAGTGGTAGCACTGAAGCAAGTATCTCATTTGGTGACTACAGTATTTTAGCTCCATTGCACTTTCTGAGAAAGTTCTAGGCAAACTCATGTACTGGGGGAAGTGAGTGAACAGCTGTGTGGGGCTGAGTTGCCAGCTGGGGTTAAACCACAACAATACCCAAATTATTTTTCATGTCTTTTTAGCCTTAACTAGAAGCATCACCCTCTCTTCCTTTCTGCATGATAAAAAATAAAAAATGAACACAAAAAAGTAACCAAGTAAGACGGGAGATGGCTTGCAAAACAGAACCTCATCCCATGATGGCTACTGACATTTCCAACTATGCTCATTTAAACAAAAAAGTGCTGGCATGTTAAATGTACTACAGGTGCTGCCAACACCTACCTCAAAATCCCCATGTTTCTTCTGAAGTATTTACAACATAATATTGGCAACAGAAGTATTTACAAAGACCTATTTTTCTAAATATACATAACGGCACTGTAATGTTACCAATCACCCCAAGCAAGAAAACAGCACGTGCTACCCGAATGCCCCACTTGTTTTCTGCGTGGAAGAGGCAGGCTCCTACTTGGTCTTCTCTGTTACAACAACCCAAGCCTTCCAGCTACTATGATGGGAAATGAGGCAAACCTGTACAGTCATCACCGAATGCCCAAAAACCCCAGAGAGGGGCTTGATAGGAACAAGAACAGGCGCCTATTTTTTCAAGGACAGCATCTGTTTGAGGGTTTGTGCTGGCTTACTGTCAGGCTGCTCTTGGAATGCAAACAGAAAGCCTGACAACTTTCTAAAACTAAAATACTGTATAAATTTATCAATAGATATTACTGGGGTGAGGATACTGTAAGCAATTTATTTATTTTCACCAACTGAGAGCTCTAGTTGCAAACCTTGAGAGATTCTTTTGAGTAGGTATTGGGGTCCACGCAATATGTCTTGCTTAACAGTTGAGAGCAAACACAGCTGAGGAAGATTTTGTTTTTCTCCTAAACTGAATACTTTCAGAAGAAATTTAAGTGCTTTATATCTTAAAATTTCAGACTGTAAAAGCTGCAATGCTGTGGTTGGACCCTCTAATTCTTAATGCCCTGTTTCATATCCTTCTATAAATGCTAACGTTACGGAAACGCTAAGCAAACTGAAAACGCAAGACTAGAAGCAATAACCTAGCATAATCTTTAGACTTGTCCTGAGATAAAGTCTTTACCAAATAAGGTTGCAAATAAGACAGAACTGTGTCAAGGGAGTGGCTGGAGGCAGGAGATAGAATAAAACCACAGATTAGTAAATAGCCTACTAACCTGTGCCCTTAGAGTCTGTCAGCTGAAAGTTTGAGGCATCTGTATGATAGTCTTTAAGGCATTGATTTTATGAAAGGAGCAGTAGCTGCTGTATGTCTCTCCAGCTGAAAAAAGGCTGGGAAGGAAACTGAGTGCAGAGATATTTCTGAATCATCCAGAGAAATAAGGGATGCATCCTGAGATCTGCATTATGTTTGCATTAATACCTGGTGTTCAAAAGCCACATAGGATACTCTCAAAATCTTAAAGAAAGTAGTTTGATTTTTTAACATTAAATTAACGCATGATCCAGAGTCCCCTTTTGTGCTTGCTAAAAAGAAACTAGATAAACTCTTAAATTTGCAATCTTCATAGAGTCATTATTTCTGGAGGTGGTGTGTTAATATAAGATTCATTAACATTTTTAAATGTCATGCTATTCTAAAAAGAATCTGTATTTTGTATATGAAAATTTCTTTTAACCAGGTTGAAGCAGCTGTTTGTGACATAAGGAGAATAACATAGTTGGAGCAAATGGTCTTGTTAAATTTAGAGCTAAATGAAACTAACTTTTGAGATGTGAGAAGGCAGGAAACATTAAGAACTTTCAGGATACAAAGATAATTTAATCCAACACAGACACGTTATGGTGAACCAACCTAGTTATCCAGGAGCATGTGCTGGCCTCCTTTGGAAGGAGAGAACATGGTGTAGAAACTGAAGGCTGTAGTAGGGGTCACTATATGAAAGGCAGTAATGACAACATCTAGGATATAGTAACTAAAAAAGATCAGAATGAAGAGGAAGACAGGAAGACTGAGGTTATAATTTCTCCAAGTAGTTTATGCTGAGCTGATAAACACTTTGAAGACTGTCCTGGAACAGGGTTTATAGCATCTTTGACACAGCTGTTTCAACAAGTGTCCTGCTACTCCTCAGATTGTGCCTGCAAGCAAAGCCTCTGCAGAGCTGCCAGCTGGTGTCTGTGAGTCCCGTGTGCTGTTCAGGGTGTCAAGCTCTGTGCGTTCACTCATTCTCTTCACAGGTCGCTGCCCTGGATAGTCCTATTAAAGTGGAACTTGTAGCTCTTCTTATTTTGCTTAGTTTTAACTTTTCTCCTGCTGGAAAACTGGTAAAGGTGGAACAACAGATACTTCCCCTTTCCCCATTTACTCAATGTGTTCTCTCTCTAGTTATACAAAGTCTTAGATGTGAGGAGGTTTATCTGGTTGCTGTAGGCTCCCAAACAGCGTAACGAAATGAGGCAGGCGTTCGGGCCAGAAACGTTTACATTAGGTGCAGTGTTCAGTGTGCTACATGTGATGGAAACATTTCTTTCTTGTGGTAGTCCAGCCTTCTAGTTCCTGCAAGATGTGATTTAAGAGACTGTTTTTGACAGTTAATCTGCCAGAGCTCACACTTCCATGACGGGGTGATGAGAGGAGCTGTGTAATCTCATTACAGAGTGTAACCTTCTCACTATGGAAGCAGATCTGTTCCCATTGCATGTTACTTTCCCCAAAGTAGGGAAAAGACAGGCACCTAAGCAGGGAAGGTTATACCTCTTGCCTCTTACCATGGCTCTGAAGGATTCATCCTTGCTTCACTCAGCACTTTTCCTTTGCTTTGTCTTTCAGAAAGATGACAGAAGAATATGAAGGCTATCTGGTCTTCTGTACAAAGTGACCAGTCTGGTTGCCCAATGCTTAGTTCCAGGAAACTTGGTAAGAGGAAGCGGTACACTGACAGATGTCTCGGCAGGCATCTCTCTCTTCTTTTTCCTGAATAGATAAGGTGTTTACTTCAGCTGGCAAGCCTCCAAAACAGAAAATACTGTGCAGATGTCAGCCCCTAGGCTTTTGGAAAGATTCTGAGATTGTTCGGCATATTCATCTCCTTCTTAAGAACATGAATAAGCCCTGTCTCTGCTACCCAATAGGAGGGGGTTGCAGAGATAGCAATAATAATAGAGTGTTTTGTCCCGATGCCGTTACTTGGCCACTGCCAACTCTTTCTGGTTATTCCGTACATTGTACATATGCTAATCATTTCATACAAGCAAAATTAGTTGGTAATAAAGTCCAGAACTTGAACTAAGGAATTCAGAAGCTAAAGATGTTTCAATTTCTACAACGGTATGAATTTCAACTTATTTTCTTCCTGCCACCTCCTACAGAGAGATATTTGAGGAGAATGTTCCATTGTTGATTTAGTGTCAGCTTGCTAATCCCATGATCCAGTTTAGTGAGCATTGAACACAGTCTGTCCCCCAAAGCATTTATGGTCACCTCAGCTGTACTTAATGTGACTAGGAAGGAGCAGAAGAAAAAACACTTCATCAGCAATGGCTTTGCTTGTAGGTAGAAGTTTGATGGGACAGGAGAACTCTGCTGAAGCTTTTAAGAGCCTAAGTTTTGTATGAATCCATCTGTGTATGAGACATAAATGACAGAAGAGTGAGATTTTTGCATTTCAGCTTAGCTGGTAGTTCTTCTCATCCCCTTTGGACTCAAATGTAATTTGTAAACTCATGTGGAATTTTGTTTTCTTACATTGTCTTGGGCGGGAGGAGGAATCTGATCAGTGCCTCTTGCTCCTACGAGTTCTTCAGAAGTCCCGGAGGAATGTAAGTGCTACAAGACACACAATTCGTGTTTGGTTTTGCAGTTTGTTGGGTTTTTTTTAACTTATGGCATCATTTTTCTTAAAAAAGATTGTGATGGATGAGGATGTAGTGCACTGCTTAGGAAGAAAAAAAGTGATCCTCATCTCTGAATGGACCATCGCTACAGTCAGGAGTATGGTGACTTGGTAGGGTCAGTAGATGTGCAACACCCTGTGTCCAGTCTAGGTGGGATGAAGCAATGATTTTAGACTTGCAGGCAGTAAAAGAAGACCTGTAACTCCAAGGCCATTACCTTGATATAAGTACATTATCATGCCTCTGCTATCTCAGCAGTGGTGCCGAGTTACTGTCTCGGAAGAAGTTTGGTACATCCAGATATCCAGACCACCATGCAATTTATAGAAATGTATAGTTAGTATTTTTCATGGGAGTTATATTTAGTCTTGGATTTTTCAGTTAAAATTTAGATTAAATTTTTTCTCTAATAGCGGTCAGAAGCTTTTATCTTTCCTGTTCCACCTAAATTTTTTGTTGACCAACTTTCCAAGAACATGATGTCATGCTTTTTCTTCAAAACAAACTGTGGTAATTAGTTCCAGTAGTTCTTTTTGGTGTTCTTCACTAGCAAGAATACAAAATGTAATTATGTAATACATAATGTATTACAAGGCTGCTCATTCATACAAGGAAAAATGAACACCACTATACTGCAGTAAAGGCTCAGCTCCTGTGTACAAGCTCATAAAAGAAATGCCTTACAGCAGTACTAAAAATTTGTTCAGAAGCTTAATGATGTCTGCAGGAACACACCAAATGAGTGAAGGAATTAGCAAAGATGGTATTTTCTGGACCTATTCCACTCTAAAGATGTGTCAAGTTTGTGTTTCAATAGTGTCAGTTCTGTGTCGTATTTAGTAGAAAGGGGCGGGTGAATGCTGGGCTGGTGTCCAATGTCACACCTTGTGCCACAAGGCCATGTGCCTTTGCAGCAGCTGCCCCTCCAGTGCCAGGTGACACGTCTGAACAGCCATCCCACCCCAGCTGCCACAGGCTGATGGATTGTTTCCTGTGTTGCAAGAGCCTATCTCCCTTTCCCCATCTCTCTCTCTTACTATGACTAAAGGTCACCAAGACGGCTGAATACTGAAATAAAAATCCAGTTCTTACTTAAATACTGTGCTGAGGGGTTATTTAAATGCATTCCTCTTTTTTATTACCAGATGGTCTACTTCAAAATTTGAAGTGAACTTATGGCAACCATTTCTAAATTCCAAGTCTGCTATAAACTGAAGTTCAAGGAAAATTACGCTACATTACTGAATTATTTTCAAATATTGAAAAGTTAAAAAAACTATACTGCTCTTTAACAACAGCAGGAATAGGAATAAATAATCTTTTTCTTGGGACCAATTCAAGTTGCATAAAGACACCAGGCATGCCCTGTTACTGCATTAGAGATGAACTATTCTAAAGGTTTTACGAAGATAAGTGCGTATTACCTGACAGCTTTCAGCAGCATTAGAGGTGGGGCAAGCTGGATGAAAATCGCAAAGGTAATTACATTAAATAACTTCATGAGGTAAGATCTAAATTTCATGTTGCATTCTGCTATGCAAACTTAAAATACGTGTCAGTCAGATCTGGCCTTCTTAATTATACTAGCTACCTGTGAAGAACACTTTCTTAGGAAAATAATTGGTTTATATTCCTGATAAAATTGAAGTAAATGATTCAACATTAAGTAGCCGCTTATTCAGATCATGATTTAAAAGGAGAATTACTTGAAACATCACAAAAATCCTTAAAAACCAGCTATAATCAGTAGCAAGGATCAGAATTTAACTAAATTGTGGACTGAACACAATGTTTATGTCTTTATTGTCCTTTGGCACACATAATAAGGAATTGCTGCAAGAGGTGGGGAATTTTTAGTCAGATTCGATGTATGCATCAATGGTCCTGCCTGGACCTGCAAAAAAAACCCCCAGAGTTCTATGATCATAAGAAGGTGTGCCTCGTGTCACTAACTGTAGGGCTGGCTTTACATTTTCATCTCCCATCAAATCATAGCTGCCTTAATTAAGATAAATCTTAACTTTTGACTCAGGACTTCAAATATGAAGGAACAACTCATTTTTTTTCCTTTTTTGGAGACCAACACTAGGAAAATACTACTAGTGCTGTAATCTCATCCACAGAAGCCAAATCACATCTTTCCACCAGACTGAGCACAAGTGATGCTCATGTTTCTTCATGCATTATTTCTCAAAAGGTTATTAGATTTCCTCTTGGTCCCACTTCCCATGCAACACCTCCTGTAAGCAGTGTGTTGGTTTCTACACCTCACTTTTCCAAATAGTCTGCAAACCCTCCCTTGGTTCATAGTCAACCTCTGAAACTTCAGCCTCAGAATCTAGACAGAAGGTTTTTTGTCGGAGTTTTCTTTTGTAACAAGCACAAATATTAGAACTTTAAGACAGCTTGCTGCGGATTTCAGAATTTGAGGACAAGCACACTGCTGTGTGCAGCTACAGTAACAGTACTTAGAAACTGAAGGTATCAAACTGCTTAAAGAGATAAAACTCTCTGAACAGGCTACTTACAACTGACATGATCCAGAGATTTCTTCCTTCTAACAACTACAGGTGTCCCTCCAGCTGTAACAGTGCCAGGAACTAGATTGTGCCTTACAATCTTTGGGCACAAAGGAGCTGCAACAAGGTTCTTCACTCTTTCTTCCCTCTGTTTGAAGAGTCAAAAAATACTACAGTGTGTGACAGACATAAAAGCAGCATTGGCTGCAATAGAGGCCAACACATTACACCAACAGAACAACTTCAAGTGTAGCCAGTATCTTCCAGCTGGGAAACACCCCCAAGAAGGTGCCAGCCAGTGAAATTGAGAATCATCTTTGCAGATTTTTTCACAGAAGAGTATGTACTTTCTTACAAAGCAAACTGTAACCACAACAAAAAATATTCATAGTACTCTTCACCAAGTTTTTAGTTGCAAAAAAAAAAAAAAAATTTCTGTTAACACAGGGAAAGTGAAAGTAGTCAGCTTGTGAGGCTAGAATTTTATTGTTCATAGGTCAATACATAAACATAGCATATTTACCAGAAACTGAAAATCTGAGATGTTGACATTAGGTCAAAATTTTCTTGGCCCGAGAACTCACTTTTTATTCCAACATACAGCAATAGAATTTGTAAAGTGTAAATTTCTTACTGTTAAACCAATTTCACTGTTAGGGAACATACCTTTTAGACCAAGTTTAATGTATCAATTTAGAAGAGAATTAAACAGATTAAAGCATGCAACAATATGGCAAATTTATGATCCTGGGGCTGGTTTACAGCATGCCATCCTCAATTCCCAGTTTCTGTGCCAATTGTACAAGCTTCCAAGAGATGACCACGAGGAGCTCTTCTGAAGGACAGACCTTCATCCTCAATACAGAAATTTAGCCACCAGAAGAAAGACACAGCTATACTGCCATTCAACAGCTTTATACACCTAGTATCAAAATAAGCTAGCTATTATAGCCAGTCAACATTAAAGCAAGGAATTCTCATGTGTACTCCAGAAAGAGACTGAAGTTCATATGGGACAAATGCTGCATAGTTCCCACATCTTGTCTCCTTTACACTTTTTGGTCAGCTAACCTGTCAAATCCAATCCATTTCTGACAACTGCTTAACCTTTCTGAAATTTCTGCCCAGGTCAAAGTCATGATTGCTTTTAGTGCCATATGCAATTTATTCAGTTCTCTGAAGATGTCACTGAAATAAAATTTAACTGAAAATTGATGCATCTAAGCAACATTTCATGAAGCAGCTTGTGCCCCTATCTGCCAATGGGATACCAGTTCAAAAACTACTTCCTTTACTACGCAACAACAGTAAAAAAAAAAAAAGAAAGTAAGAGTTGAACTGCCATCAAACCCACCAAAAAGCAGGTAGGATTATTTTATTCATATATTAAAAATAATTTACTTTCCCAAAATAATGTACAATTAGAAGCAGTTCAGACTATTTTAAACACAGTTTTTCTTCAAACACTTTCCAGCTCTAAGACTGAATCACACTGCTGAAATGCTTTAAAATTCTCACTTGGAGCATTACTGCTTTAACCATGAATGTTTATTTAATATGTGCACTAGGCAGGCTGTCAGACAGTTGCAAATATGAGTCTCTGTTTACTTTTTCCTGCCACCTCCACCACCTGCAAGCATGGTGGCCACCCGAATGAAGATGTTCAGTGTATCGGTGTAGATACCCATGCATCTAGGAAACAAGAAATCACAGTTAGTACTGTTGAACAGACACAGAATTGTTTGGTGTTTCACACCATTATACCTCATTTTGAGAGCCTGCATGAACTATCTGTAAGAAAACCCAGCTATGGCTGTCCTCAGTGCTTCGTAAGACAAAGAACACCTGCATTTTTATATACCACTTCTGCCAGCAAGAACTATTTACAGAAATCCTAACAAACAGTGTACTGGTCGCAAATAGGAGCCTCTGCTTTTATATTGAACTTTAATCTGTTTATCTCCAAGAATTTGAAGGTCAGCATTACTCTACTTTTATTAGAATAAAACAGAACCAAGGAGGTTAAGAATTCACCAAGATCAGACAGATGTTTACAAAAAGATACTTGCTAGTCACACTTGGTCTTTACTTAGAGTCAATCCTGCCTTCCCTATCAATCACACCACTGCAGCTTTATTTAGTGACAAAGTCTAATAAATATTTAACGACTATGGAAAGATTAACTTTGTCTCAACTGATACTGACAGTTATTTTCAGAAAGCAGCTGTAAATTCCGCCAGCAGTACTTTAGAAAACAAAAATACTTTTTAGAATGTACTGCTGGAGGGATGTGACAATGTGACACCACACACCCAATTCTGTTTCTCACCATTCTCACAACGATTTCAGTTTTAACTTCAGTAGCTATTTTCTCACTGTTATTTTCAAACCCTGTGATTCTTCACATTTAACAGCAATACACTTCTGAACAACAAACAAAAGGCTGTTTTTAAAGCATGCTTCAATCTAACTTGAGGCAAATTGTTACCCAGACACTGAGATCAGCTGTGGTAACACAGAACACTTACGCATTGATGGGGTCATATTTAGTCACTCCGTAGAGGGGCAGAGTTTCTGCTCGTTTGACCACGAGCTGTGTATCATAGAGCAGGAACATGCCAAAGAGCACCAGGCCACCATAGACCGCTACCGAATACAAGCCGGCGCCAAAAGCAGAGGTGGGAGGCAAGAACATGGATCCTGGAGAGCAATGTACAATAGTGTTAAAGGTAACTGGGTGTACCTGCTACTCTGAGTTAGGTCAAACTTCACCCACTGGAGCACACATTTTTCAGTAAACATTCAGTTCTCAGTTTGTGGTGTGTTTTTGATACCAAGAGCTTTAGCATGCACACTGAAGATGCCACACACACAACCTGATCCAGCAATTTTGAACACCCTAGGGAACGGCGCATTTTTCTTCAGGTTAAGTACCTATGACTACAACAATGCCTCAAAACACATGAAGGAAAACAAGTGGATCAAGGACTAAGATCACATTTACTGCCTTCCCTACTCACTGGCAGTAACTAAAATACGAGGCATCACTATTGGCCATTTGTCAGACTAACATCTGCCAGAACCATAACTTCACATTTGTTTTCAAGAACAAACATGACAGAATATTTTCTGCTGTGCTGAAGTTGCAAGGGCTATATTTAAGGTGAATCTGAACTATACAGACCAGCCTGCAACCAACTGTGAGCTGCACCTTAGTAGCTTAAGTTTAAAACCTATTTTGTATGACAGTATTGAAACAGTATCTTACCGATTGAAGAGGCAATAACAAAGCCTAAGCCTATGCCAAGTGGTCCTCCCATGTTCAGGAATTTTTCACTTGGAGCACACATGGCCACAGTTGAGAGCCCTCCGACAATTCCAGCAGTGTACCAGGCAGCTCTGATCAGCAGAGGACCCCCAAGGAAGGCCAGAGGAGCCACCACTGCACCCATGATGCCTAGGCAAAGGAAAACAGAACACATGTAACACCTGGAACACCACATGCCAAACCCACTTGAGTATTTCATCTCCAGTCAGATGGCATGGCTCAAACTGATCCACACATGACAAAACACCAATGGACTTGATTGTGCTCTTATCTAGAAGGGAGAACAATAAACTAGCAACCTTAAATTCCATGATGTACTTTTATTTAGCACTTGAATACTTCAGGGAGCTCATCTTGGGAAAAAAAGGACCAATGAAAGTCAACATACTGATTGGTTCAAAAGGGAGCAGGTAAGAAGAGACACTTAGCACAGACTAATCAACTATACAACAGCATTAGGAGCATGCAACACTGAAAAGCAGGACAGATTTTTGGTACAACAATTAGTTAGGCAAGTAAGTCAGATTTTTTTGCTAGAGGCCTGTAGGAAATGTGTATCTAGTCATTAATATCACATTGTTTCACGTAATAACAAACACTACAATAAACATAATTTCTTCCTGGCAGACATGTTAGCTCTGGAGAGGCAAATATGATACCACTGTCCAACATCCACATGTCTTTTCTGAACTATAAAATATTTCTGGCAAAACAGTTCTGAAAAATGAGAGCCATTGTTATTTGAAGTAGGTACCATTAGAGAGAAATTGATCTGTACTCACAGTTTAAGTACCTGATGGATGCACATCTCAGAAGTAAACTAATACTAAAAATCTAATTTTTTCTAGTCAGGTTTTTCAAATACTTCCTATCCTGTACAGCTGAAGAAGGGTTAGTGAGGCAAGAGCAGTTACAGAAGCTGTAGCATTAGAAGGCAGTCACAAAACTAAAGCAGCTATGAAAACATCTACTTCTATCCGATGTGGAGTATATGTACATCAAGTTTAACTTGACCATGACTTTTAAAAGATTATGAAAAACACTAGAGTTCGGTTAAGGACACTTAAGATATCTTTCCCTGACATCCAGGAGTTCTCACTGATGTCTGAAAAATCTCAACTCTCCTACAGCAATATACAAAAATTCACTTGGAAGCAACAGTTATGTTAAAGTAAGAATCTGGTCACACTAAGGCACAGACATCTCTACAACAAACACTAAAACCACATACCTGAATGCATCATCCACGCTGCATGTTTAGCTACTGGATTATCTTCATAAGATATGGACCTGACCAACATTCCAGCACCAATCATAGCTGCAAAAGTTGCACCAATTGCCTGAAGAAACAGCATTACAGAGCTGAAGTTAGCATATGGACATATAGTCTCTGTTCTAATCTCCTAGCCTAAAAATCAACACTGTAATTCCAAAAACAGCAATCTAATTCACAACTGGAGTATTCATCAGTTTTACTCCCAAGGTTACAGTCAAATCTTTGCAGATCTTAGCTTGCAGTAATTTTTGGTTTATTTTTATTCAGATTTCTAGAAATCCAAATTTAACGCTTAAGTTGGCAACAATCTCTTGGCTGTGTAAAGTAAGAAAAAGAAAACCCAAGGTTCTGCCCCTCACTCTCATTAAGGTACCGGAAATATGTTAGCCTTCCATCTTTTCTTGTACATTTCTCCACCCAAAGCCAATACCTAGTTTACAAGCTTTTGCTACTAATGATTTTTCAACCTCACTGCCACTTCTTACTGATGATTCCAAGAAGAATCATCCAGCATCTACGAAACAGGTCAGAACTGCACAACTTTTATCACCAATGATGCTTTATTAAATTAATCTCCCCAAGTTATATAGGTGCTGGCATTTAACTGTTATTGTTTCACTCCACTTAACACACTGAATACTAAGCCTACCAGTGTTGTTTCACCCTTGGCAAACAGGAAACAGCTTTCAAAGAGCTACACAGGAGAGCACAGGGAGGAGCAAGAACGCACAGGGACCTCAGTTTCTATTTACAGACAGCAAGAGAAACTGTGCCATTAGCTTTAGGTAGCTATTTGTAAGAGGTTCTTACTTGCATTTATACAGCTGGTAAGGATAGCATAGCGTTTTCTGCTCATGTAGTTTGTCTTTGACAAACCATCACAGTAGTGTAGAAAAAACATGTTAGAATGTGACTAGAATCACCAACTCTTACATCACAAAGTATCATTAGGATACCTGAATAGTCTTTATGCATAAGGACACTAACGCAGATTAAGTTTTGCCTTACTTTCCACCAAGCAGTTTGCATTTCTTATTTCTTTTATATCATCCATTAACATTTGCAGGCATTTCTCAGTAAATACATTTATTTTTATAACAAAGCTTACCAGCCATGAGCCCTTTGTCATGAGGTTCATGAGGGCAGGAGATCTGCTCACTGCTGCAGCAGACAGAGCTGTCATGCCAATGCTGCCCGCAAAGTACATGTACGTAGACTGAATTCTGTCCTTCACATACTGCGGCCAAATACTGAAAAATAAGCAGTCATACAGAGCTGTGCAGTTACCAAGTTCAGAATGGAGAGCAGCTAAAAACACAATCAAGCTGTTAAATGCATTTGTAGCTATGGATATAAGGGAGGTTTCATAATAGTGTGTCTAGCAGCTTTCTGCCCTGAGTTTACAACGGAGACTGAACTCGTCAATCTTGCTGGTTTAGTCTTATGTTAACTCATTAGAAACACTGAAAATTACAAATAATGCTAACTATAATTACATTCTAAGGAGGAAGCACACATCAAAAACAGAATAATGAATGTTTTTAACTACAGAAAAAATAAGAGACCAGTGTGTAAATATAACAAACTGGTTTCAGGAAAAAGGTCTACAGAATGTGTACTAAGCAGCCTGCTGAGCAGCTCACAAATTGCTGAGTCACAGTGCACATGACTATCTGACACCACAGGACACAAATGTCACTTTGAGAGCTCTAACAACAGCAACAGACCTGGACATAAATGAGTTTCTGCAGTATCATTTGCTCACACTACCGACAGAAAACTTCTCTGTTAACACTAGATTTAAACATAGTGCACACATTTTTTCCCATTTCACTCTTCTGACCTGTTATTCAAACCTCATGCAGAAAGAAAATTAGACACAGCTCTATGACAAGCTTCTCATAGACACAAGCAGCACACATTCAGTATAAACACAGACAGCCACTTCCAGATACAAACGCAAAGTAAAGCAAAATGTCTCCAACAGACATTTCTCCCAAGCCCATGCTTATTACTACCCATCTTTTAAGTCTAACCATACAGTTTTGCCATTAGCCAGGGTTTTTTTTGACCAAAAAGCAATTTGCTAAAGTTTTAAGAACATGTTTGTTAAATCAAAGCTTAAGCTAAGATATTGTGTTTAATGAAAACTTCTTCCAACATCTGTATTAAAGCTTAATGAACAGTCTCATAGGAACACCAGAGAAACTGGTCTTAGCAATGCTTTTCAGAAGACCACACTTCCTAAGTTATCTGGAGCACACGTCATAAGACAGGTTTATATACTCTTCACGTAAGATTTAGCAAAACAAACTCACTCAGGTTACTATCCATTTAAGGCTGAATAATTCTAATTTTGCTTTAAAAACCTGCAGAGACATGGGTGAGGGTTTTCTCTTCAGAGCTTAGAAAAGCATAAGCCAAGTGTACACTGGGTGACAGCAGCTAAAGAAGAGGCAGATAAAGAGCAGGAGATTTGCCTCATCAAAGAAGTAAATCATCTTACTTACGCAGCCCTTTCAATAGCTCCAATCTCACTGGACATGCCCATTCCATAGTAGCAGAGGGCTCCCAGGCCAACAGCAGCCCCTCCAGCAACAATGAATTTCCCCAGGCGATCAGCTGTATAAAGAAATAAAAAAATACACACTCTCATTAATGCTTTTCCTTGGATAGTTAACAACATCCTCACATGAATTTTGATGTATCTGCAAGAGCTGATCCATGTTAGTCTTTCTTCTTAAAGCTCCACTTTAAATTCAAATCAGTTCACTACCAGTTTCAATGTTTTGAAGGAAACATATGCCTTTGAGGAAGCCTTAAGTTCAGGTTCAAATATTCTCAGTATTTAAAGCAGAGCTACTCTACCTTTAAGTGCAGTTTCTGCAGATGGCTCAAATGCTGCTTCCTTCACCTCCTGGCCAAGTTTTCCACGCCGTGCACCCGTTCTTACTCTGGTGGCATAACTCTGTCAGATTCAGAAATAACGTAAGAAACGCATAATGAAATAAAATAGAAGATATTCTTATCAACTTACTTGCTACACCTAAAATTGTTAATTAATCTTATTAATCTGTGCTTACCTTCATACATACGAAGCAACTGTGCTTGTATGTAAGGAAAACAAGTGAACACTAAAGTTCAGGAACCTCTGTGAAAAACATCCACATATTCTAGAAGTACAGAAGCAGCGTAGAGAATTCCAGAAGCTGGAATTTTCAGACTGCATTTCTTCTACTCTAGTCCCTCCATACTAAACACTGCCATAAGCCTCTTTGTTAAATACGAAAACATAATCTTTACTTTTTTATTTTGTAATAAAGTACTTTGCTTTCTACGTTAAAACACTCTTCATGCAACCACTTTAATGTAAAAAATGTTCTTGCACAATACTTATACTTTACAGACACTAAAGCTGGAAAAGCAGCACAATTTTTTTCAAGTCTAACCTTGATTTATAGAACAAACCTTGAATGAAGGCCTAGAAACTCAAGATTTTTAAGGCTGACAAGCTCCAAGTAATTATGGTATGCTGCTCAAAGTCTAAGTGAGCTGCAAGAGCAACACAATACACTCATATTTAACTTTGAGAACAAATTTTGAAGTTTTCTGACAATTTTTTACAGGAATTTTAAAATTCCTGTAAAAAAAAAAATGGAGTGATATATCGGTATGAGAGCAGAGATGAGTGTTCTAGGAGTACAGCGGCAAAAAAAACTGCATCTGAGCAGCCAAGGACTCACACCAAGCTGTGAGTTTGTTTCAACACTAAAATACAAACCCTACAAGCATTACTCTCATCAGCCATTAGAGCAGTACAATTCAGAAGGTTTACCAGAGCCCTTCAGTTTAGTTGTGTTTAGCAGCTAATGAAATCCAGCCCAAAGCTAGAAAACTCACATACACACAAAAACCCCACAATGCACCTAGAAACTTAGAATGCTTAAGAGGAAAACACAAAGAAGGTGAAGGATTTGCCACTAGCACTTCCATCAACGTGACAGAAGAGCAACAACAGCCCCTAACAGTGGTGAGCTGCAGGTCTGCAACTTCCTATTTCAATGAAGAGTAAAAAGTGTCTCAGGATAACAACAGTCCAGCTTTTAAAAATGCTGGTTAGACCTGTGATTGTCCTACCATAGCTCAGAAATTGCTCTAACCTAGGCTACAGCTCTAAACACATATTGGGACTAAAACAATTGAAAAGGAAGTGTTTATTTTAATGTTGTATTTAAGACTTTAATTTGAGAATAGGGAGACAGGACAAGAATTTCTGTTCCTCCCACCTTACTTAGTAAGGCCTGTCCATCCCTAAATGCCTCTTTTAAGCTCTTTTGCCCATGAATTTCCAAAACACAAGTCAGTCACTGGAACAGAAGATTTTACTTCAATTGCTCTAAAACCCCAGTGTTTTAACTGAGCAACATTGTTTCTTCAGTAAATTAGAGCAGGTACCTCAAACAAGCAGAAGGCTCATGCTCATTCACAGCAGGTACTCCAAGCAAAGTGATTCTTCTGGCAATACACTCAACCCTTTAAAGTAAGTGCAGTCAGGGCCATCAGAAAGAGAACTACCTTACCTGGCTAGGTTGCCACAGCCTGTATGCTTTTATACTGGAGCTCCTCAGGGCTGGGGGAGCCTGAGTAACGGTGGGGCGGATAGTCTGGCATGGCAGCGCCCTCAGGCACACCAGCCTGGCAGCCAGCATGGTTGCTGAGGTAAGTTAACACACTGTGTTCCTGCAAACGCACAAAAAAGTGTATGTTACTGTTTTGTTATTTTTTTCAAGTCTAACCTACACTTACTACTTATTCTCAACTAAACTAGTAAAAAACCACAAATAAACAAACAAAACTTTGTAGTAAAAACAGTATTATCACTAAAGTACTATAATAGGAGGTAAAACCTTCTTAAATACACAATTTAACTTTGCTTTACCTGTATTTGTCTCCCAGTTTCATCAGAGACTTCCCTCACAATTCTCTCTCATAATTTACTCAGAAACAGAACATACCACTTTTCATATAAGTAAATTAAATCAAGACCCTTTACATACTTACATTAGAGTTACTTTGGCAACTAACCTTCGTTTTGAGACACAACATTGCATGACTACTCTGCTCCCCAAATTTACTTAAACTCCATCTAAGCATAAACCAAACTGAGCAAAGAGCACGATATACGTGGCGGCAAAACACCCGGAGAGAGATTTTGAGCCATCCTTTAAAGATTCGGTTAGCTTTATGGGCACAGCACTCAGTCAAGGTCACAGCCCAGAACACAAGCTCACGTCGTCCTGAGCAATTCTGACCAGAAAACAGTGACACCACTCCTGGGTAAATTGACAGCACCAGCAGAGCTAGCCTGTGTGTGCCACTGATGGAATGAAAACTGCCAGCTCACTACCACAAATGGTGCCCATCATACAAAAACCCCCAAGGCCTTGGAGGCACATGTCCTTTAACTACTATTACACACAACCTCTGATATCACGCAACACCCCAGCTACCAGTGCCTTTTTTCAAACGACCGGTCATTCCTCACGTGTGCAGTGTCCAATATAATCTAAGAGTATTCTACAGAAAGGCAGGTTTAAACACGGGTGAGAAGCAAGCACGCACAGCATTGGACAGCTCGCATTAATCACAGAGGAGTGACAGAGAACATAATCCCGCTGCTAGGAAGTCACTTTGCTCTGCAGAGCCGTTATGAAATGCTGCTCTTGTAACTGGAAGTACTTTACGAGGTACATCCTGATTGTGCCACCAAACGCAGCTCTTCCACTGGGATGACACGGCCTGCAGGAACTTACAAGGCCAACTCAGTGATTTTTACCTTTCTTTTCGGAAACCGGTACTTAGAGCAAGGTAACGCCAAGCGCTTTATCAAGAGCAAGAAGGGCGGAGAGCCGAGAGCTAAAAACAGAACAACATTCCCAAATATTAACTGGCAAAAGCGTAACGTAGCGCTGCGGAGCCACCACCGCACCACAGCGCGCAGAAACCCCTCTCAACCCCAGCAGGGCGGCAGCGGCAGGCGCCCGCCTTAGCCCTGACCGGGCCCTCTCCCGTTTTCGGCCCCGCCCTGGCCCCACAGCGGCCCCGCACCTGTCCCGGCCCCGCGCTGTCCCGCCGCCTCCTGCACGCTGGGCCCCGCTCCACCGCTGCACCAGGCCCGGCCCCCGGCAGCGGAAGTGACGCCGGGCAGCCCCGCGCGCCCCCCGCGACTGGCTCGCTCACGCCACGTGACCCCGGGGCCCGCGGGCGCCATTGGCCGGCGGGGGCGGTG